>JAQGAF010000253.1:0-62653 GCA_034687865.1 Kryphioiulus occultus
GAATCATTCTGTTGTCATTCAAGTCTGAGGAATCAGTCTGTTGTCATTGAAGTCTGAGGAATCAGTCTGTTGTCATTGAAGTCTGAGGAATCATTCTGTTGTCATTCAAGTCTGAGGAATCAGTCTGTTGTCATTGAAGTCTGAGGAATCAGTCTGTTGTCATTCAAGTCTGAGGAATCGGTCTGTTGTCATTCAAGTCTGAGGAAACAGTCTGTTGTCATTCAAGTCTGAGGAATCAGTCTGTTGTCATTCAAGTCTGAGGAATCAGTCTGTTGTCATTCAAGTCTGAAGAATCAGTCTGAAGTTCCACTGTTAATTGTCATTGAAGTCTGAGGAGTCAGGCTACGAAGCTGAAGTCATTGAAGTCTAAATATAGTCCCCTTGAATTCTAGTCATTGAAGTCTGTGCAGTCAGGCTGATGCTAAAGTCCCCATTAAGTCCCCTTGATCAGTAGTCGTTGATGTGTCTGTGAATTCAAACTAAAGTCTCTGGAAGTCCCATTGAAGTCTGGAATCAGCCTCAGGCTGAAGCTGAAGTCATTGAAGTCTCAATTCACTCTCGTTTACCTGGAGTCAATTGATGTCTGTGAACGAGGTCTACACTTCCATGGCGTTAACTTTAGAACATTACCTCAGATTTCCGTGTCTTCAGTGAGATATAAATGACGTTATTGAGAGATATCAATGACTTTAGTGGCAGATGTCAATGATTTTAGTGGGACTTCAACCAACTTGTACACCCGACTTCACAACTTGCAACCCCTCTATCCTGACTCAAGTTAGCAAATTGCACGAAGCAAGTCAGCTGTATTTAAATAAATTAAAGTTAATTGCAAATGAATACTTCACTGAAATTAGACTGGGCAACATTCGATTACCTTGTTTAGCACAATTAAACTGAGAAAGTCTGCAGAGGGCTCTGAAAGTGATTCCAAATACATGTACGTGTACTTGTTTTTGGTGACTTGCATCTGCACTATCTGTGCATTTGTGATCTAATGGCAGATCAGAGAAAGCTGTTTTTTTTTTTTTCAAAATCGATTAGTTAGTCACTCGGGCGTGGAATTATGTTTAAATGTGAATTATTTTTTTACGCATTTTTTGTTTCGTCAATGTCTGAGTTTTGCACCGTCAGAGGGATTTGTCCTAGTTCAAACCAGTTCAAATTTCGTCTACTAATACTACTCTCCCATCCCAGTACATGTACGTGCTATTGCCATAGTGAAAGTGTTATTTTTCCCTGGAGACGTTGGGTGTGGTGCGCTTATTTCACCGAGAAATTGTCTTAATTCAATACTCCCAATTTTTGGCGGTAGCAGTTGACGTTGACGGCCATTATGACTTAGAATAAACCACTTCGGACTTGGCTTACAAAATGACCTAGTTTAATTTAAAGCACGCGAGGATCTTGACTGAATTTATGGCACGCTGATGTACATTCCTGACATTTGAGTTAAGAGAAGGGAATTAGACACTGCCAACATCTTATTTACTTTTCTGCATTTTTTCGTGTAGACTAGTTCAGCATAAATCACTCGTTTGATAAATGCGAAGTCTCTGTGATGGGATAGGTGTAGCACCTGCCAAAATATTTCAGAGATGGTTTATCATTTCGCTTGTAATAACAGCTAAGAAGGCTTGCTTTTGCGTGTGGAGTTTGTTTGAAGATGCTGCAAAGGCATGCAATAGCCAATTGCCCACTAGTTGACACATTTACGTACAGATGGCGCTGTAAGTCAAGAGTAATTTTGTTTTGGATATGCCGCAGGTATAGGCACCATTTTTTTGGAGAAAATCCGTTCACTTTCTGTAATTTAGGTATCCGGAAATTTTCGCCTATGGCATTCATTGAGAATGCACCAAACACATTTTTATATGAAAAACAGGCTTGAATGAAGAATAAAGTTTTTGAAAAGGAATGAAGTCCTGGATAATCCTGGGAATATCCTGGAAACTTGAAATTACAGTTTCTAACATGAAAACATATTTTTCTTCATGCATGTTTCGTGGCTAAAAATGGGAAAACATTTTGTAGAACTACAAGTCCTGGATAATCCTGGAAATTCGAAATTAGTTTCTAACAAGAAAACATATTTGAGGAAACATCGTTTACCTCGTTCATGTTTCCTGAACATGTTTGGCTAAAAATGATGAAACATTTTGTGGAAATCTGTTTCCAGAAACCACGTTTCTGCGAAACGTATCGGACTTAATAGTACATTACTCTTTAGGACACTGTTGCCATGCCAGATTTATTCATGTTTTCATCATTCTCTTATCGGTTTGAAGTACATTGTTCCAGGGTTCTGGTAATGTAGTTAAGGTGTACTACCTTAACTGTTTACGCTTGGATTTTCGACGAATTTTTTATTTAGAAAACCAACCAAAAACAAGCAGTTGGTTTCTGGGAATTTTCGGGCCAGACTTCGTGGATAACTTTGTCTTAAATTCTGCTTCATACGCCTCGATGGTTTCTGGCAAAGCCAATAATTTGAGATGTATATCACCCAAATACCCCCATATGTGCGTATTTTGTTTATCTGTGGGATCTGTACGTAAATTTCGAGGAAACGATAATTTGGCTGGTAAACTAGTTTACGGGCCATTGTGGTAAAGGGGAACACATGTTGTGTTCCAGTTCTTATTCAACGTGGTCGCTGGCAACAGCAACACGATGTCGATCGACACTTGTATCAATCCTTTGGCACCGTGGTTTTCTCGTTTATTTGGCAGTCAGCGGTAAACAGTAAAACAGCACGTGTATCTACATTGTGTTTATTTTTGGGGCTTTCGTGGAATTTGTTGTTATTTCGAGCACTTTCAACAAAAGTCTCTACCGGGTTCTTTTTGGAGGTTAAAGTATTTTTAGTGCGTTTCCCAGAGACCTTGGGCATGGAAATGATTACAATATCAGTCCCATTAGTTTGTCCACTCCAGCCATGGTGACTGCCCACCTGTAAAACTCAGGGAATTTTGAATCGGAACATGGCATTTTCAGTATCAAAATGGTATTTTTTAGTTTGTTCATTATAATTCTGAGAAACAAGCCCAGATATGATTGACCTGAAAATCGATTCTACCACCTGCAAATCTCGAATTTGTTTTTGAGTTTTTCTAAAACTCACTATTAATCTTACTTTATGCATTATTGGTGATTTAGGTTACAAAAATAAAAATTGCCATCAGTGTAGCCTTTATCATCAATACATGTATTTCTGGAAAATGTTTTCGAGAGATTACTCACAAAATTCGTTATTTATTGTAATTTTTTTAATTCAATTTTCGTCTATGGAAACAATTTCTGTCATTATTAATATTTCTGAAATTTTCAAAACTGTATATAATTACATTATAGTGATCTGGTTTTTATAAAAAAAAAATCCCACAAAAATTTCTTTCAGTAATATTATTATTATTTTCAAAAAAGAAAAACATTTCAAAATCCATTATTGCCTTCAAAAAATTGGGGTATGGTCGTTTGGATTTTTTAATACATTGCATTTAGAGAAAAGCTATTCCCTTTCTTGTAATTTTTTAATTCAATTCTCGGTTATGGAGTTAATTTCTGTCAAAACTGCATTATGGTGATCTAGTTTTTATAAAAAAAATCCCACAAAAATGTATTTCATTATTATTATTATTATTTCCAAAAACAACAAAAAACATTTCGAGGAAAATCTACCTAAAATCCGTTATTTCTGGTAGTTTTTCGAAGAAATTGTAATAAAATCAATCATTGGGATATGTTCGTTTGTTAATGCATTGCATTGAGTGAAAACCTATACAATTTGAGATGTAGTTTTTACGAAAACTTCGCTTATGGCATTTCATCATCATTATTACTAAATAGCCTACTGTTTCAATAGAATCGTGACACCCGTTTAATCATTCAAATCGATTTTTTGAACGTAGAAAAATTAGAGTATGACCCTGGAAAACCAGGAAAACTCAGGAAATTTCCTTTTCAGAAATTAGCAGTCACCACGATACACAGTCCCATCATATGGCTACTATGAAAAACCCAGTTTGCTTGCAAGTATGAATCGTTCTAGGTCGTGCACGAAATTTTGCACAGCTTGACAATGCAGTTTGCTCAACTTTGACCCCAGTTTCAGGTTCCTGGTGCCCTTAGAGAGGGGCTCTAGCTACACCCCACCCTTGGGCTTGGAAATTGATTCATAAATATTTTCTCTGGACCCCATGACGATTTGCGCATGCGTACTGGATATTGATCCAAAATTCGTGAAAAAGTATTGCTGACCCAGCAGGTGCTCAAGTGTGGATGTGGAAGGGGTCACGTGGCGACCCCAGGGAGGCTCAGGGGGGAATCTGTTATTTTTGCTTAGCACTGAGTGTATGACAGACGATACAATTTCTTTCATGCTTTTCACTGCTACTAGTAGTTCAGGTTAATAACATTCGCAAAAAGTTTTTTTCTGCCGGGTGATCGTACCTGCAGGTGATGCTGAATGGGTTTCAACCAAAAATTTAACCCCTCTACATGTAGCCCAACTAGGGTCAGCTGTGCTTGAGATTGACTTTTTATACAAAATTTGCCATCATATCAATCCTTTTTTGTTCTTTTGTAAGGTTGTTTACAAACTACACAAAAGTAGGATAACATGCGGGATTATCAAATTATTTAAAAATGTTCAGATGGTGGAACAAATTAAGATGACAACTGCATCAATGACTGTAACAGCTGGGTTTGCACTAGATAACAAAACTTGTGATATAGAAAAATTATACAGCTTGTTTGAAAATGATCAGAAAAAGATATTACGTGTAATTTTTTGTATAGCAGTGTATACATGTAAGTTGTGTCGATAAAAATCAAATGACGATATAGAAAATTGAATAGAATAGACGTTGCAAAGCATGGTTAACACTACATAACGAAGCATTGTAATATAACAATATAGAAAATTAGCTTTTAACTTTGGTGTACAACTAGTTACATAACTTCATGTATAAACGTGTTTCTGATAGTACAATTTTTGTTAAAGGTGATTTTATGTTACAATGATGTGGACGTCTTATAACAAGTTTGCAAGTGTAGACTTACCAAAACATATATCACCTAGACGTTTTACAACATCCTTCGATCTCTACCGACAAATGATTATCTGCTATATGACATCACCAGAAAAATGTCACATAACAGAATGTTATGTGACTTTTTTCTCATTTTCTATAGGAAGTTTTATAATTTTGCCATAAGTTCTAAACATGATTTGTTACGCATGTATAGTAAGCCCACCTTCATACATGTATAACAGGTTGCACAACAGAGTTAAAAATTAATTTACATTACAATGTTTCGTGATACAATTGAATCTGTCTAAAAATAATCCTGCGTAAAATAATATCCTCTCTAAAATAATAAAATGTGCCAATCCCTGTATGGGACCCATGTCTGCAGTTGGACTTATCTGATATGTCCTGTCTAAAATAATATTTGGCACCGGTTCCAAGAGTATTATTTTAGACAGGTTCTACCGTACAATGTATAATGCAAACCCAGCTATAAGAATTGCATGCTTGTCAGACAGTTACATCTGATATGCGTGTCAACGAATGTTTTACTACAGTTAGAACATTGTAGACATTGACATCACATTGTTTGTTATAAGTTATTGTATGTTAGTTACTTAACAGATAATAGCTTTATCATTCTGGAGTCCATAAACATGCATTAACAGGCTTGACATCGAATCTCGATGCACTGGTTTAAAAATATTGATTTGAATGGAATAATTCGAAAGGTATTTGCTTCGAAAAGATTGTTTTGGGATAATTTAAAACGAATAGGCCTTACTGAAAATAAGACAAAATTCTTGCATCAGTGCGATTTTCAACCTTGAATGCAGCAGTGACTCCTAAATTGTTGTTTGTGGTTACGTCATTCACGCTTCTAGCTTATGTAAAATTCAAATTTTCAAATTTCTATCGTGTGCCATTGGACGAACAAGCCTGCTCAACCAGGTAGAACCTCTGAGTGACCACTCCTCTGGCAACCAACCACCTGTCTGCTCATAAGCTATTCACGAAAAAAAATCGTCTATGCTGTAGAATGTGCTGGGCCTATTATAATCACTTTGGTGAATCACTGAGCTGGTATTTGTTGCTTTTGGGGTATAGTACAGTAGTTTTTTTTAGGGAAAAATGTCGTTGTGAATGGGGGTTAGTACTCAGGGGGTGAAACTGAACGAATTGGCTCTGATGGAGGTCTATGGGGGTTGAACCACACCATGGGAAAAACTCCACGTTGGCAGGCAGGGTTCATTTTGCAAGGGACAAGGGGGTGAAAAATCCGCACTTGAAAGTGAGCTGGCTTAATTTTATGCTGAAGGAAGTTCATGACTCACCACTATTTTTAGCTTTAATTAGAAGTGAATTCATTCTGATTGGATAATCAGTGCTACGTCCTCAGCCTCTGTAGTCATTGCCTTTGTTTTTGATCACTATAGCCAACAGTGTTGCCTAAACTTCAGTTTTGATTTCCAAGATATTTTGTCAATATAATAAATTGCGTTTTTCTGGCCATCAATTTTAATATTGATTCGACTGCAGTGATAAGTGTTGGAAATACATTTCATGGAGTTGACATGTGGAAAAGATTGAACGTGAATATAAATTCTTGTTCACACCACACAATAGAAACGCAGCCTATGAACATGCCGATGGTTTCTTCAAACATGTTTCCTTGTTGGAAGTGTGCAACTTTTTGAGGATTTTGTTTCCAGAAACTGTTTCTAGGAAACTTACCAGGTGTGGACAAGGCTTTAGATTTTTTTTCAATATTTCTGGGCAGCTTGTTTGTTCAGCTAACTTTTTTCTTGCACTGTCGAGGTTTTTTGCTCTGTCAAAATAAAAATCTTCTTAATTTGCAATAAACTGATATTCTGCTTACCATAGGTTCAGTTTTATACCCAAGTACATGTATAAATTGGACTAAATTTCTTCTAAAAATTGCTAACTGATAGTGTAGAAAATATTTTTCGCAACCTATTTATTGGTTGCCAAGTAGTTGTAAACTGGGTGCACTGATCCAATTCCATCGTATACAACAACTTCTCAGACACACTGTAGGTTGCATCTGGTTGCAGAGTGTCACCAAATTACTATCAGCTTTGCAACCACAGTTGCAAACTTGTCACAGTCATTCTGTAATTGCGACCATACTAGTTGCAAACTTGTCACAACGTCATTTTGTATTCGCAGCCAATGTCAGCAGTATTTCGGGACCTTAAAGTCACTTTCTGAGCCAGAAACTCCAGATTATTTATCTGCGTTTAAGGCATGGGTTGGTTATGGGTTAAGGCTTTATTAACTACTCCATGAGGTTGTAATTTCCGAGGACCCCCTCTGCCTCCCAATAAACCTTTCATTGGGCTCGTAATCGATCATTTAAAAACTGAATGGACTCCAGCAGTAAGTTTCTCCCCCTTGCAACTGTGTCAATCGCTCTTTTCGGGCACTCCTAATTGGAGGCAGTTGATGATGATCGTCCATAAAACGCCCTGACTTCCATCGTGCCATGCAGCCTAATGGCCCTCCAGCGTGACTCATGCTTTTTCTGGCTGGCCATCGGCTTCAGCTATCAGGGAGGAGGATATCCTCTGTGTTCTGGCGAACTTGTCTCGCCATTTTTCCCCTCATTTCCAGCTTGCCTTTAGCTCGTTCGCGACGTGTTGCTCTGTGCCTCCTACAGCTGTTCGTGCTATGAACGGATCAGGTTCTGCTGTCGTGCTATTAGAACGTTGCGTGCTAATACCAGTCCTGGGCAGAATTTCTTGGAATTTCGATGAAGTCTTATCGGCTCGGCCGCCAGAGGAGCTCCAAGTGGAAACGCATCCGTGGCAGGTGTGTTCGGATTTACTCAGATTCAGAAAGCAGCTAAAATTGGTGCAAAAATGGGAATAAGTTCGTGTACTTGGTACTTGTAAGTAAGCATGTTATGGTTGCTATGAACCAAATTCCCCAATTTGTCTGATTGCCTCTGGCTCTTGCATTCCTGGAATTCATCTGCTAGATCAGCGTGTCGATTGATTTATGAGCCTGTGCCAAATGCTGAGTTTGAGTACTTGTGACAAGTCATTCATTGTGCAATGTGCTTGGAAACGCCGAAAATACGCTGAAAATAGTAATGGAGGAAGTGTTATGCCAGCAACTTACACGTGGATGATTTACGAATAAGTTCAAATGCTTGGCTGTGAAATGTTTGCATGTTTCGCAAGTACGTGAAATATTGAGCACAATAGTTTTCACCATACGATTTTGGAGAGAGGGGGAAAGTCGAAACACCTACTGTACATGTACCACATGGTGTTCATGTTGGTTGGGTAGGCCTACTGAGTTGAACTTGAATTGAACTGAAACGCAGAACGACAGTATGGATGAGTATGATACTTGTAAGCATCGTTGTTACATTCGAGTATTTGTTTCGAAGCAAGTATACTCCGAATGTTTCACCTTTAGCTATAAGCATGGCTTGATTTAAATTGTCCTTACGAATTTTTTTACCCCAAATAATTCATTGTACCTGGTACTGTCGTGAAACTATCCACAAATACAACGGATAACTTAACCATATAGTATTCACTTACTGATAATAGGGTACTGTCGATTTGAACTGAATTGATCTGAAACGAGAAGAACAACAATGTGGATGATTTGGCTATTTCATGTTTGTAAAGCTATAGTTGAGCCAAATAGCATTTGTTTAGCAACAAATGCTCCTGATGTTTCATCTTGAGCTATCAGACATGATGTGATTTAAATTGTGCGTGCCAATTTTTTACTCCCAAACGACTCATTGTTTTTCTGTCTCGGTCTTGAAACGAGCCACAAGTACTGTATATACTGGATGACTTAAGTGGATGTTTAATTGGGCATTAAGTAGACAGTGGGGGACTAGTTCTCGGTTCGCACAAGTGCTTCTTCGAGCCACAGCTGCACAACGAGAACGAAATTTCAAATTTAGAACTCATCTGGAACAGATGTCCTGCGTCTTGGATGAAGACAGTCTGTTGTTGAACATGCAGAAAGATGATATATGCTAATGGTCGGTTGCGCATGTATTCATTATAGTGCTGTTGATATCCTAATACAAGGATTAATTTCAATAAAAAAAAAATTGTTTAATTTAAACACATCATTTGAACGTATAATGCTTTCGGTATAAACGAAATTTTGTTTTTATGACTGAAGTAGGTCTAATGCAGAAATACACTAGCGAAAATAGATGCAAATCAGATTCCAGCATCAATGCTGGAATGGTCGTTGAAGCCAACCAGGAATTCCGTGCGGGCATTTGTCTGCCATATGTGAAATATTTCATTGACCTCAGCTGATCTAGGTGTGTTTGACGCGAGTATTTGAGGTCGAGGGCAATCCCTTCACCCCAATTGCAACGGCACCACATCCGCAGGGAAATAAAACCATTTCATAAGACACCAAGGATAACAGAGTGATCTTATGGACTATTTTATCGTTGTTGTTTTTCTGCATTGCACCATTTAGCGGTAATTGCCAACATAATTAACGTACCCCCTGCGCTGCTGCGTCCCATTTTCAAGTGACATCGTTTGAAATCGAAACTGGTATTTTTATTTATCAATCATCGTCGTGATACTTTGCGTACGCTAAGCTGGTGAAGCCTCGGCCTATATCATTATCCTGTAATACAAAATTATGCGTTTCATACTAGGCCTGTCTATAACGTGAATTTACGTAATCGGACCTACCAGCTGGACATCGCCAAATTGCATTTCAACATGAAAAATACGGATTTTCGCGAAAGTGCAATTTAAACTCTGTTATTTAAACTACAGATATAATAATTGCCTATTGACGGTTGAGGTACAGTCTGTAAAGTTGGCATTTTACCACATTTTCAATTTGGGCAAAAAAAAGAACGCGATTGAGTTCTTTTTGCAACATGGAACGCTAATTTCAATTTGGAATCTCGCGTTCAACGGTTGCCATGGTTGCCACGTGCGCCGCCTCCTCGTGCACCGGCACGTGACTCCGTTCGACCAATCAACGCTCGCACATGATGAGCGGCAAATTGGAATTGGCGTTCCATATTGCAAAAAGAACTCGATTGCTTTCTATTTTTTCACAAATTCAAAATGCCGTAAAATGTCAGCTTTACAATTTGCATCTCAAGTAAAACAACCGTCAACAGGTAATTATTATATTGGTACATGTAGTTCAAATAACTGAGTTTAAATTGCATTTCCTCCACAATCCGTATCAAAAATACAGATTTCAAATTGCAATTTCGCGAATACATGCAAGAATTTTTGCGAAATACAGATTTTGATGCTTCGTGATATAATACTTGAACAAACCCTTGTCCACGGTTGTCTCTGCCAGTGCGATTGCGAAACACGTCATTTGGTTTCGGGACAAAGATGTCTCGAATTTCAAATTTAAATGGGCGAATTAAAAGCTTTTGTATAATCGACCGTTGGTGAGTCATGACTCATGACTTGGCTATCTTTTCGCCTGAAGGCCATTCAACTGAATTGTTCACCTCAGTATATTGGGAAGTGCGTGCATGGCTCAGATTATGCATTTGCCATTGTTTGCCAGAAAATGGCTGCTCGCCACGCGTTTCTATTGACTTTCTTTAATTGACCTTGTTTCCCCAGCGTTTAATTTCACGTATGACGGTGCATCGCGCATGCGCACTGCGTTTACGAGGATATCTTGAATTGCCATCGATGGACAGACATCAAACCCGTAGATTACATTACGATGACTTGGCGAAATGATTACTGTAACTGATGGAGAAGATCATGATTTGTTGTGGAAAATCATAGATAATGCAAAGTGTCACATTTATCTTTTGCTAATTTCAATGTCCAATTTGATAATTTAGTTGTTCTTGTAGTTATACAGGTGCAGCAATGACAGACGTGAGGCTGACAAGAATTAACAAATGGAAATTAGAAACCACTGCATGGTTCCCACTGTCTGGAAAGTCAGGGAATACGCGAAAGATGTCAAGTATCTCATGCAAACTATCTCACATTCCCTGAGAAATTTGGATAGTTTGCATCAGTCAATTGATTATGTTGTTATCTCTTATAAAAATTTGGGTTAAAATTCATCATTTTTCTTATTTTTCATATATGTCAAATGTCAGGGACATGTCTGAAGTTGTCCAAGAATTCGTGCAAATATCGAGGCATGTCAGGGAAATTGAGATACTGTAGTTTGCATCCGCCAATTGCTTATAAGTCACCATCAGATCGCTTATAAAAATTCATCTTATTTTTTAAAAGAAAATGTGTATAATTTCTAGGAAATGACTGAAAAGTTGTCGGGAAATTCGTGAAAATTCGTGAACATATCAAGGCATCAATGCATCAGCCATTTGATTAGTCATCATTTAGGCTACTAAAATTTGGGATAAAATCTATAATTTTTTTTAAAATATGTCAAATGTCAGGGAAATGTCTGAAAAGTTGTCAAAGAATTCGTGAAAATGTCAGGAAAATCGTGAAAATATCATGACATGCCAGGAAAATTGTGATAGTTTGTATCAGCCATTTGATTAGTCATCATCTTTTATATAAATTTGGGATAAAATCCATTCTTATTTAAATAAAATCTCGTGTAAAGTGCCAGGGAAATCGACTTGAGGACTTGAGAGAGAGAGAGAACCTTGCATTGATATAAAGCTATTTTTCTATTTCAGATATCATTTGAAAAGATAGTGTTGGCCATTTTTTATCCCAGTGCTATTTAGGGCCTTTCGTTTTCATCAAAATGTGGTTGTCTTGACACCAGAAGGTCCAAATTCATTCATCTATTTCCCTGAAAGTGCTCATAGTGGTCAACGCTGGCGTCGTTGAGTGGGTTAGCTTTCTGGCAGCCATAAATAACCTTATCAAAATATTGAGCAAGGCCATAAAATGCCACTATTTCGCCAATTTTCTTTTCCAAAGCAATTACTTAAACCACTTATAGCCTGTTTATCCACGTTACTTTAATATAAGTGCAGCTGATATTGGGGATGTTTTGGATGTTTGCTTCATTTCATCCCTTAATGATAGTTGGAGAAAATAAATGTCCAATCAAAGAAACGTCTTCTTTGATCCCCTTTCACATTGAAAATCATCTTTTGGACATTAAGATTTTTGAACTAATATTTGCTGCACATTTCAACATACTTGATTATCACATCTGCCTTAGTTTATTTTGATAATTCAGTGCAGTATGAAAACTATTCACAACCTGCCTCTTACCAAGAAATCTGAAACTATATTTTAATGTTTTGAGTCAGTTACAGTATGGCAAGGAAACTTTTCCTTATTGAAATGCTAATGATACTGTTAGAATGTTCGGTATGTGTGTACATGTACTTTTTCTTTTATAGGTGGGTTTTAATTGACTTGGCAACAAGTGATTGCGTTGTGCAGGTGATTTTTTTAATTGATCAGACATTAACAATCGCTTGGACACATCATTATTTTATATTTTTCACTCTCAATTATATTTCATCGCCCATTAGGAAAATGCCAACAAAAAAATCCCAGACGTGTCGCAGATTTGGTTTAAGAACCTGTAATAAATGGCTTTGGCTTGGCCATGGATACCTTTGATCTGACCACTGCTCACACATTCATGAGTGTTGGGGAAAACAAGTTTTAGTTTTCAATAACATGAGCAGCATTTATTAACGGTATAACATGATAAGATCGTAAATGTGTTTGCACCTGCAGTTGGAAATTTCCATAAGTGTTAGATGATTGTACAGGCATTTGCTCTAGAGCAGATTAGTTCAAGAAACTAAATTTATTGCCATGAACCTCTAGCCATACACAGGTGTACATTGCCATTAGTAGGTTTCATAAATTCATGAAATGCTTATATATGACTTTGTAGTTGTTCTCAGCATGATTCATGCATGGGTTCATGAGACTTCTCACTCTGTATACTGTAAGGGAAAGTCAGGGATATGAAAAGTGGTCAGGGAAATGTTGAAATTTTGTTCATCAAGTTAGACAAATGTCGACATTTTGTCCATTTAGTCGGGGAAATGTTGACGTTTTGTCCATTAAGTCAAAGAAAATCAGGGAATGCATTGAACAAAATTTTGAATTTCCATTTTATTTAATGTACTTTACATGATGGCAAGAAGTAATGCAGTTTATTTTTTTGTAGTGTTGTAAATAGTTAATCTTCCTTACAAGTGACATTTTTTATTTGATAAATCAGCGAAATTGATCAGATTTGGTCAGAAACTCTTTGAAATTGAGTTGCAAATTTATAAACCCTGTATGGGTGACTAATACATAGGGCTGCCGAAATTTTAAGTGTGATTTACCGTAAACAAGTTATGCAGTTTGCAAAGCTTGACATCAACCCAGAAGCCAGAAGGGTCTTGAGAAGTGATTCTCTTCTTTAGCTCGTACTTAAGAAAAAGGTTATTTTCAGTTGCATTCTGCGAAAAGCCAACAAGACACTTTGCAAGACGATGCATTCTTGCATCTTTAAATTGGCATGAGTCAACTTCCATTTTTAGAGGTTGTTTTAGGATGTACCCATGGGGTTGGCAAGATTGTTACGAGCATGATCATGCAAAGGCTTAACGTACATGTACATAGTAAACAAAACAAGTTTGGTAAAAACTCGTCTTTATTATGACATGTCACAATTAAGTGAAAGGGAAAACTGTCATCTGCATTATTTTAAGACAGTCACCTATTTGAACAGTTGTACTTTTTTGATGCAAATGAGGCGCCACCTAGTCTGGCATGGTGAAATCACTTGATCAATACATCATGCTGAATGGTCTCTTGTTTAATAGTCTCATTAATTTAACGTCTGCAACACAGACCAACCATTTTCAAAATATCACCCTGGCACCATTACGAATTAACAACGTGTGGTGCTGTTTCTGTCGTCCTGTGGCATGCTATGGGAATGAAAATAAATTATGAATGCTTGCTAACCTTTTACAATGATTGCTAGTGTACATGCATTGCTGCCATGCTGCCTATTAATTGGATACTCGTCCAAATCATCTGTTTGGTTTTGGATTTTGTAATGCAGTGTTACGTTGTTGATAGCTGTCAAATTTTATTCATTTTTGTCATTTTTTTTGCTAAATAATCGTGTTTTTTGTAACCTCTCAAGTTTTTTTTCGTTTCTGACGTTGGAAATGTTATCCAAAATTATTAAATCAAGAACCTGCTCCTTCATCTCATGCATATGCAAAATTCGGTTATACGTCTTAAGGCGATACCATCTTATCTCCATCCATTCAGTTGTTACTAGTTTGACAAAACACCTGCTTCTTGGATTCTGGGGCATTAATTTGAAATTCAATTGTTCTGGCCATTTTTACAGTTAATTTCACGAAAGTTTGTAAAGTTTTATCTTCCATATCCAGACCTGGGAAACTTGGAAAGGTCAAGGAAATAGAAATATCTTGGAAAAGTCAGGGAGAATGGTTTCATTTTGAAAAAAAATCAGAGAAATTCAACCCATCAATGATACCTTTTACATAGCTAGTTATTGGTGAACAAAAAAAATGAAGAGACTATAAATTCTGTGGAAAAAATTACTAATGAAATTATCCACTTTAAAACACTAAGCTAAATGTGCTGTTTTGCAATGAAAATTTGTTTTTAAACCTGGAAAAGTCAGGGAAGTTAAATTTCATATCCAGGGGTGCTTTGTAATTTAACAAGTTGAAAATTTGGCAAGTGGTCTTTCCATCTTGCATTGAAACATAACTTACATCATGATCAACCCCATGATTATTTTACAGTTAATTCCTTGAAAGTTTGGAAAGTCTTGTCTTCCATATCAAGGGTTCCCCTAGAACTGGAAAACCTGCAAAGGCAGGGAAATTAAAGAAATCTTACCGGTTACATAGGCAAGCTTAGTTATCGGTTGACACAAAAATCAAGAACAGGCCAACTTTAAATCTCACAAACAAACAAACAAACAAAAATCAAGAGATGGCCAGCAGTTCTGAAAATTTGTTGTTCAATGGCAAGGGTGGTCAGGAAAATTAGTTTTAGAACCTGGAAAAGTCAGAAAAAAAGGCAGGGAAGTTGAACATTTTATATGTCATATTTTGGGAACCCTAAGATCTTAATTTCTAAGCCACGTGGTATTTACCAATGCAGTGCCAGAATGTTTCTTTGATGTCTTGATCCATCTTGCGCTCAGTCTCAAGAGACATATCCACCTAAATTTAGGTGCTGCACATGAAATACCAGACCAGTAACCTAGAAAGTGCACATGCCCGTAATTCATATTGTCATTGGGAAGTTTTTTTCTGGCAAATAACACGATAAATGATCACTTTCACCTCCCCCCCTGCAGCCTGTCATGACAGACTCACGCCATGAGTCTAGAGTTATTGTTATGAAATTCTTGGCTGTATTTACGGTTGTTGATAATTGCTGGCGTTGTTTTCCCATCCATGGCAAACGAGCTGGGATTGCTTACACGAAATATGGTAAGAGCTTTGTTGGTGTCTGGGCGTGATGATGGGTGTCAGTTGCCTCATTTGCATGCTGCATGGGGGAGCAAGACAGAGGTTTGAACCGTACACAACCAACTTCTGGGAATTTGTGTCATCGTTCCAGATTTTCCTCAGTTACAAAATGAACCCCGAAATGATTACCTAGACTTAGTGTGCATATCCCCCTGTGTGTTTTACTGTACTTTGTGTTTTACTGTACTTTGTGTTTTACTGTACTTTGTGTTGTCAAAGGGGCGCCATCAGACATGGATTTTCTGAAGCATAATTGGTTCTGGCGCCATGGCACTGATGGCAGATGCTGAATCTCTCAGGTTTACAAATCCCGTTTTTGTCTGTTCTGATTTCTGATCACGTTTTGGGTCTAGGTCTGTATTTCTGCTTATTAATTTCACGAAGTCCTTAGCCTACATCAGCGCTTGTCCGCAGTGATAAATGGCTGGGAGGAGTGGATGGGGGAGTGATGCCAGCTCATCCTACAATTTAGTTTCACTGGTTTTTTTGCTCTCACTTTCCATGCAAATGAGCTAGGCATTACCCTTTCGAAGGTATAGTGGTAGCGGTTTTTTTGACTATACTTGCACTCAACCTCTTGCAGGGGTTGACCACTTGCAAGAGTTGACCCTTGCAAGAGGTCAACTCTGGTAAGGAAGGGGTCTACCTGCCATCAGCGAAAGGTGGTCAGTTGATCGCATGTTGAAGACTGGTAACTGACTAACTGGGCTTGGTATGAGACTGATTTGGCTGAAATGTAAGACGGACTGTATTTATTGATAAGAACCCTTTTGTTGGATGACATCATCTCAAGAATGTTGACCCGTTGTTACCTCTCGTAAACGGATGTTTTAAACGGTTTTTTAAAATGTCTACCTGTTGGCAAACAACGGAAAAACGGGCTGGATGAAAACTAGTTTTGTGACTTTTGCTTTTATTTTTGGGGTTATCCAAAGGGTGGGAATTGGGGTCGTCCATGCACCGAAATTGTTTGACACTTGGTCATACGAATTCAACTGAGCACAACAATGTTCTTAAGTTGTTGACAGGGTTCCTGCAGACGTTACCTGGAACAAGTCAGGGAAATTCAACAAATTAATGATGCATTTTACATTGCTAGTTATTTGTTAACACTAAACTGAAGATGTGACAAGATTCAATGACAGAGATTCAAAAAATAAAAATTTATGTTAATATTTCGTATCTTAAATCGCATCTTCATCGTTTGTCATCCAGTTTTGCAAAAGCATTTGATGATGGCTTTGTTGAACAATGAAAACCTCGAAAAGTGGGAAGTTAAAAAATATATCTTTTAGGAATCCATGTAGGCCCTATTGATGCAAATGTGCAAATTTGTACAAATGAGGTTGCTTTTGTGCTGCAGAAATAGATAAAATAGTATAGTAGCATTTGTTTAGCTTGTTGCATCGTATAAACAATTTCTAGAGGTTATGAGTTGGGAATTCAGGAATCTCGTTAATTGCTAAGGAAGTTCTTGTTTTAATCTGAAATTCGTAATGTGAT
Organism: Kryphioiulus occultus; assembly: GCA_034687865.1. Classification (NCBI taxonomy): domain Eukaryota; kingdom Metazoa; phylum Arthropoda; class Diplopoda; order Julida; family Julidae; genus Kryphioiulus; species Kryphioiulus occultus. The sequence goes on from JAQGAF010000253.1 coordinate 17,035, forward strand.
TTCCTCCACCACATGCCAATAACACGATGTCATCATTGAATCATACTCGACATAATATGTTATTACTTTTTCCTGAATTGTTAGTCAGAATTTTAAATGATGGGCATGCATTATAGTCATCTTTTAAAGTTATCTTTTCCTATTATCAACCTAGCCTTACAGTATACTGTATCAGGGATGTGTTTATAACGTCGTTTTCAAGCTTTCACGTTTTTTAGTATAACATGTATTTTTAGTCGTATATTTAGTCGTATTTTTTTTCTTCTTCACAGATTGGGCAGCCTAAGCAAAAATGACGTGCCTTGTAGTAAACGGGAAAAAGAGGATCCAGTGATAGTGAAGCCCGTTGAAACCATAGATTGCGAAGGCAAGTATTTTATTACTTTTTTCAGTATTTGACTTAGTCCTACACATTTGAGAATACGATTATTTTGTGATTGAAATTTAACCGTGGACAATACATCTATGGATTTTGAAATCTTTGTATGTCAGTTGATTTTTTTATTGATCCATCCTCCCATAGGTACCCAACTTGTCCAGAAGTGTGTCATAATTCAAAGGGATGAAAAAGGATATGGTTTAACGGTGTCTGGCGATAATCCAGTCTTCGTGCAAAGTGTCAAAGATGGTACGTGCTTACTGTATGGTGCAAGGGAAAATTGTCATGGTGAAAATGGGTAACTTGTAGGCATGAGGCCAGTGTGAAAATGTGAAAATTTTATTCCCTTGTGTGAAAATGTGGGCAAAATTGACAATTTATTTGAAAAAATTCATTGGAAATGAATTTCAAAAGAAATCCAGCTTAAAACTGAGGAATTCCCCTCCATTCAGGTCCTTAATTTCATAAAAACGAACTAAAATTTCATTATTTTCATCAGTTGTTTTAAAAATTGTCTGCGGTGTTCTTATGAACACTAATATTTATAAGAATCTTAAAAATCATTTTCATGAAAATACACTTGAAATCCATTTTTGGTCGAATTTAAAAAAAAAATTCACCTACAGCGTTTTCATAAAAAAGATTGCATGAGAAAAATGGGAAAAATATCAGATTCTTGGAGGTGAATTAATACCCCTCGTATCATTTGATAACTTCATTTGCGAAAAAACATTTCAGTAATTGGGCAAATTGTTTAGTATGATAAGATTTTTTAAATATTTAGCAAATATGTAAAATTAAAAACGTGTTCAGTGTTTTTTGTTAGTGGTAAACAACTATTTTGTCGGCAATTCGAGCATTGACCCAGACATTCTCCAAATTCTCTGTGTGCTGGAATTTAGCACACTTTTTAGTTGGTTATTCAAATTTTTATCGTAGGCCTATGGAAATTTTTTGGAAATATTCCAGCGTTGAAAGTAAGACTTTTTTACAAAACTTACAAAGACGTTTTTCTAAAAAGACTTTTTTTTACAGAATTACAGAAAGTTTATTTTCTGAGCAAATTCTTTTGAGGACGACTTTCACATTGCGTATCATGTTTTTTTTAGGTGAAATTTCAAGTGTATGAGATAACTTGATACTTTTTACGTGTTTTGTTTGATAACAACAATTTTTGTTTTTATAGATGGCGCTGCTGCAAAAGCAGGTGTCCAACGTGGCGATCGCATCATCAAAGTGAGTAATGATTCAGTTTGCTCAGCTGCGACCTTCAAATGACTTTCAACTTCAAGTATCAGCATCAGAATATGCATGCCTACTGTTTTGGGACAAAATTCACGCCCACTACCAACCTTGCCACCTTCTTCCAAAAATACTTGATATGAAATCATCAGTTATTTTAGTTTTACCTCAAAATGATAAGTCAAAACTGCAAGACAGTACAACATCTTTCAAGATTCCAATGCTAGAACTCTGTTTACTGCAACTTAAATTCAGTTAGCGTTTTTCTCCCTGTTGCGATACATTCAATTATTTATTTATTAATGGCATAAAACTTACTAATGCTGATTGAAGCACATGAACATCCCTATTGCATTAAAGTAACATAGCAGCCCTTATCTTTATTAGGCAACTTATGATTCATTTACTGAGAAAGGTTCTACTGGCCATAAACTTCATTTTCGGGGTTGCGAATGTTTACGATGTAATATAATGACGTGTCCTGTTTGAGTTTTCTATACTTATACCTTTGGGAAATCCATTTGATATTAACTAGTGATTCTTGACGATCTACCTGATAGCCTTGCTCTTAGGCTGCTTGCATCATTCTCCATTTAGTGTAATTGTCAGTTGAAAAAAAACAATTTTAATCAGGTCTAAAAATAGAAAAGTTGAATAATCCTGATTTAATTGCATATTATATTATGCCGTCAATGACGCAACCTGCCAATTTTTTTAAAATTAAACAAAAGGTTTCTTGGGCTGTAATTGAATGTCTACCTCTTGATTTAAGCTTGTGCGGGAGGTAGCAATAACACTGCATTAACCATAGATCACTTATGCTTTTCTTTCGTTTTAGGTCAATGGGACACTCGTGACACAATCAAACCATGTTGAAGTCGTACATCTCATAAAATGTGAGTAATGGTTTTTTTTTTGTATTTAAAATGTCACTCTGCTAAGCATGATATTTCCTTACCGGTAATGAATTCAGGATATCGTAAAATGAATCGCCGTAAGATGGTTCGGTAATGTACTCTTGGGTAATGTTTGTGATGCTCAAATAGTAAGGTGAATCTGTTGTGTTTTTGTCTGGAGTCTAACCTAGCAATTTCATTGGGGGTATAAATTGATACGTTTTTCAAGTTTCAAGCTCAGACTTTTTTTTATTATTTTTATATATTTTTATTTTTTATTTGCAACTCAAGGTTGCAAATAAATAACAATCTTTAAAAATAGGCTGCAAAAGTGCCTTCTTTATATTTATTTTTCTAATCTTGTGTAATGCATTTGCTTATCTGCACCTGTTGATGTTGTGCGAGCATTTGCACATATGACTATGATTCAAGTATGCCAAGTGATATACTGTGACATGATCCTAAATTTTGACCTTTGCGAAGCTGGAAAAATCAAATTTTCCAAAACTGTGCTTGGGTTCACCTAATTTTCATGATTGTTTTTGGTACGTACAGCCATAGCACCAGCTTCCAAATAACCTCACCTCATAAAGAATTTCATCTACATTTACAGTATTTTCCAGACAGCCTGTACATATTATTCATTTTCATCATATCTTTACTTGACTCCTTTAAATTTTCCGCAACCAAGTTCTAGTGGTTTTTATTCCACAGCCTAGTAGTGGATATTGCTCATCATCTCTCTTGATGACCAATTAGGATCTTGTTCTCTGTTAATGATGTAGAATTAGCTTTTTATACTAATGCTTAATGGCTTAAATGCTGTTAAATTATTCATCTACCGTTATTACCATTCGAGTCGTTGACTTTGTTGCGAGCTTAACGGTCTTATTTATAGGAAAGGTCATGTGGCATATATTTTTAAGTATAACTGGATGACCTAACCAGTGCTAGACCGTAATTACGACAGTTTGAGCATATTGTAGGATGGGTCATTATGATGACTTTTATGCTCGTTACATTCGTTCAGAATTAATAAAACGTTTAAAATAATTCACCAAATGCATAAGGAAGGGTCATTGAGAAACTGAATTAACTAGACATAATGAATAGTCGACATGGTATAAAATGAAAAATTGTCTGGACATGTCAGACATGGGCAGTTTTGGGTCTAAATATGATTTGAATGTTTAACTTGATTTTGTAGTATGGGAAATTGGGGAAATTATTGGTCCCACTATGAGTTTGCAGTTTCAGATAGACTTGAATTTTCAAAACAAGCGTGAAGTCATGGGCACGTCACACTGCAAACATGTTGTTTTGAAAGGCTTGAAGTGTTCTTTGTACTTACCGGTTTTAAGGAAAAATTTCGCAGTTTATTACATCCTCAATATTTATTTTGATGCACATCCCCCTAGAATTCTGCTTAAAAGTGCATGCAATGATAAAAACATTGGTCTGCTGACGTCACATATTGGAATATACAGTAGGTTCTACACGAATGGTCCATTTGGGTTGCTTACCTTGCCTCGGCCTGATAAGCTTGATTTATTTATTCTGGTTTTTTAGTCGTTTTGCAGTTGCGGCTCTGTTTGCTTATCACGGGGCAGGCCATTAACTCTTGATTAAATGTAATTACTTCTTGTTGGATTTAGCTTTTTTACTTTTCCGCCTTTGGAATGCCTCTCTCGTTTTTTTGTGTATTAGTGTAGATTCGGTTGTTATCTTCAACTTCTCCTTCGGCATTCTGAGTTCGTTTTGAGTGGTGCTGTCTTTTGCAATTGAAACCGACTCAGGGTGGTTTTGATACATTTCATGGTCGACTTACCCTCCTCTAGGAAGTTAGTCCAGTTCCTAAATGGTAAAATGTTTCCATATTCAGCTAAAACTGGAGAATTTTTAAATTTCTGAGGTTAACTACTTTGTCGTCATCCAATCTGTTGTTGAATTAAAATTTTGAATTTTTTCAAATCCCCTAGGCTAAAAGTCAGCATTTGCCATTCAGTTTTATCTAAAAACTTGTGCCTGCAGCACTCATTGATCACTCTTGCTTATATACATTATCGGTGATTAGTTTAAAAAAAACCATTAAAATTGCTGTCAACGTTGCCTTTGTTTTTAACAATTCTTAAATAACGTTTTCGAGACGTTACACCCAAAATCCGTATTTCTGGTAATTTTTTAAATTCAATTTTCGTTTTCTGAAATTTTTAAGCTGATCCAAAACTGCATTATTGGTGATGCATTTTATAAAATAATTCCTTCAAAATGTTTTTCCTCATTATTATTATTTCCAACAAATACATTTCGAAGAAAATATACCTTAATCCATAAATTCTAGTAGAATTTGTCAACAGTGATGACTTTTTGGCCAAAAAACACTACTGGCGAATTTTTTTTTTTTGCAAACGTGGATAACAAATGATGAATTTTACCCATATTTTTATTTTATGAATCAACAAATGATGAAAATGTTCATAAAAAAAAATTGGGTTAAAATTCATCATTGTTATCCTGCGACATTTTTTGGTAAACACTGCTTCTGAAAATCGCTATTTATTGATGACATAAAACTTGAATAACCCTATATTCTAATAGGCATGGAGAAAATTTTGGAAGTCATGAAATGGTCATGGAATTTGCCATGCCAAACCCATTAGACACACTGTTGTTGCATATTGGTTTGTAGTTGCATTAGACGTTCACCCATGTGCAGTGTGCATTATGACATTGCTTTTTTATTTTTATTTTGGGTATGTGCTGAATTTAGTTAGTTTTGTTTATTTCTATCTCTTGCAAAGCCCACCCGAAAACACCACATGTTTCATGACATCGCCTCTGTTCCTTTCCTCAAGGCAGTTTCTTGTGTTTTATTGAGGACGCCATCTTGTGCTGCTATGTTTACGTTGGCAGCTTGGTTGTCTGCATGACATATCTCCAAAAAAATTATACTTGGACACGTTTCGTGGGCTTCTAGATGCCTGCATATGTCAAGACCAGTCAAGCTTTGCCCACTCATTAGTGGCCTAAGCGACATCTTAGTGGTTGTTGTGTAGCCAACAGGAAATTTCCAAATTTACACGAGGCACTCTCTGACACGAAAAACTGGCCTTATAAATCAGCGACAGCTGCCTCATCCATCTCAGTACTTCGCTTTGTGGGAACGCTTTTGAATGAATACATTTACCAAACTTATAAATACAGTATAAATATCCGGCACTGTTACTTCTATTTTGCATGCGGCATGTCCCGAGTGAGTGGATATTTCTCCAGATTTGTAAGTCAAGGTAACCTGTCAGTGATTTCAGTGAAGTGTTTCGAGAAACACTGGCAGGCATTGGAAGTAGTGCACGTTTTCCAAAGACGTGTCAAAATAATTTAGGTTTCTCAAACAGAATGGTTGAGGCTGTTGTTGAAAGACAAACTTTGAACTACACACGGCACTGTGGCGGACAATAAAATCAGGCTGTAAAGTGATTCTAATATTTCCTATATTTTTGAGGTAGTTCTTATATTTTACTACAAACTGCTGCGGCAATGAAAAATATAGCAGATACTGGCTAAAATTCATCCTTCGAGATCTGGTTTTCCTAAACATTTCGCCTAAATTAATGTGAAATCTATCATTTCTGGTTTTGTTTTAACAAAAATTGTCTACGACATTCTCTTGATTATTAATATTTCTAAAAATGTCTTAAAATGCATTATGGCTAGTTTTTTTTAAAACTTTGCCTATGGCGTTCTTTTAAATACTAGTAATTACACACGGTATTTTTGAATATTAATATTCTGCAGAATGTCTTTAAAAATGCATTATGGCTAAAGGCTTTGCTTTAAAATTTAGCCTACAGTGTTCTCTTAAATGTTAATATTTGCACTAGTTTTCCTAGTTTTTGTAAAATAAATTGTAAAAGTCTGCCATTTTAAAATTACGTTGTTTGTGGTTCAAAGTTTGAATTAACAGCTGTTTATTTAGTTCAAGGAATTTTTAATGCTTATTTTCTGAAATATTTGGTGAAAATTTTGAAAAATCAGATACTTACACATGAAGAAACGTGAACAAAACTCTGTTATTTGCATGTGGAAGTGTTAAACATTGCATATCAACTGGCCACATGCCTTTGAGCAATTACAATTAAAAAAGTAGGAAACGTTCTAAACTGCTGTAATTTACTGATTTTTTTAGAAAAAAATCTTATATTCAGCTTTTTTTTTTTTTTCATTTTTCCTATATTTTTTTCCTTTATCCTTCCCATATTTTTTTCATTTTTCCTAAATTTCCTATATAATTTGACCTCCATACTGCTTTACAGCCTGTAAAAATCAATGAAGCCGAGAAGCTTTATTAAAATGGCAGTAAATCTGGATTTAATTTGGCAAACACCCCTGCTTAGCATTCAGGTCTAAACCATTTTTATGGTTCGTGTACAGCAGCAGTCATATCTGCAAAAACCGTAGCACGTTTCAACCATTTTACGTACCATTCATTCCTGTTTATGATTTGAGGACTTGAGGTTTGGTTCTGGATTTTTAACAATCGAGGAATGAATATTAACGCCTGGCCCACGGAAAACCAACTTCATGCAGTTCCCCAAAAGATGTTTGAATTATGCATGATTTCGTACCAATTCGAAGAAACAAAGGGTGGGTCAAAATGCCAAGCAGTGCGGAGCTGTGTAGCATCGAGGTTGATGACCAAAAGGCGAAGGTTGTCTTCGTTTTTGTCAGGTTCTGTTTTTCTTAAATGTGGCTGAGGTGGAGCATCTCATTGCATTTATTTCAATGCAAGTAACGCTGCATGGCTTACTGCTGTACCCCTATTGGCCCACATGTAGAGCAGGATACCACTGCCAATCATACTGGAGAAAGTAAGCAAACATTTTTGCTATATCATGTGACGTACTGGTAGCCTGGTAGCCACCACTGTGCACATGTAGTTTCCGCTTCCGCTGTTTTTTCTGGGTTATTGAGGTGTATGTCATAGATACTTGCAGCTGGGAGTTACTACTTCTTTATCAAGATGAATGGGTTTGGAATTCTTAAATTAGACAGTTTTAGTTTTACTGCTGTTGGAATGCTCTCCTAAAAGATTGAAAATCAATTTAGCAGTGATGTTGGGTCCTACCAGCCCCTCGGCCCTGCCCAATGATGACATAATCATTGCCCAAAGTTTAGAGCATAAAAGTAATAGTGAAGCAAATGATATGTGAAAAAAATGTCTTTTGCAAAAACTGATCACAAATGATGGATTTCAGGTCAATGTTTTATAAAACAGCAACTAAACTACAGTACTGTACCTTAATTTGCTGACAATGAAATGAAAGATTAAGGTATATGGTAGGGTACTGAGTTGGATCCAATTCAATATAGCGTACGTGAGCATAATATGCAAAATGTCCCCAATTATAAATGAGGAAATGACTTTGACATTGATACATATTTCAAATTTGCCGCTCGTATCACGTGCGAGCGTTGATTGGCCGAACGGAGTCACGTGCCACTGCGCGAGGAAGTGGCGCGTGTGACAACGGTAGAAGTAAGAACGTGAGATTCCAGAATAGGAAGACGTTCTTCAATTTCGTTTTTTTTTCAAGTTTGCGCAAAATGCCAAGTTGACAGTTATATCTCAAGCAAAACAACAATTAGCAGGTATTTATCATACCAATAGTTCAAAAACAAACTTTAAGTTGTGTATTTCAAATACAATTTAGAGGCCTAAGGTGCGGTCATGAAATTCAAAAACCCAGGGCCTAGTATTCCAAAATGGTACGGTCAAAAGATTTCTGCACTTCTGCTAGTTACAACAGAGTTCCCACAATCTGGGAGAGCTAGGGGATTTGTAACTGACAGGGAAACCTGGAAAAGTCGGGGGAACTTATATGTAATCAAAATGAAATCCGGAAGGTATTTCATATATGGATTATGGCATGCATGGTTTTTAGGTGAAGCTGCTCATTGTACCCCGAAAGAAAACACCAATATGGTAGATTGGTTCCTTCTATTTGAGTTGATTATGACAATATCGAAATTTGTCGAATTAAGATACATGTACATGTACATGCAAATTCGTAACATCTCAGTGCGCCTTATTAACTGTGTGTCAATTCCTTTATTATACAAATTCAAGAATTATTGTCCTGATCAATGGGCAGGTTTTTTTTTACTTTAGAGAAAACTAAAGATCAAGGGAACATAAAATTTTTAACTTGGGAAATGTGGGAGAGTCAGGGGATTTTAGTCAGAGTTGGTAATAATTACAAGTTGTTCGATATCGTTGATGGAACACAATACTACAAGCCCATGTTTTTTTTCCATTTCATACATACAGTACGTGTATGTAACTTGAACGGGTTTGTGGTATAGGGCCAGAAGGTGGCTTCGTAACTGACGAAACAACACTGGATGGCCTGTTGCTGCATGGCCGCATTTACCACAACTTTGTTTTCCCCTTTTTTTCACCCAACCCAGCGTTCGTCCATTTAAAATTTTTTAATGACGCTTCCAGCAAGCCCAGCTGAAACCGCTTTTTTGTTTCTTCCACGTCGTGGATTTTCTGCGTCGCAGTAGTACTGTAGTAATCTCACGTACATGTATGTCTTCCAACTTTCCAGTCTCTCCAGCAGTTTTTTGGGCGGCTACGAAATTAGCATAGCACGTATATGTGCAGTTTCATACTTTGATGCATGCACACGTGCGCTGCTGAGGGGGCCAGGCCTGCCTAGTCAGGACGAACTCATTGCCAGTTTGGGGGTCGAACTCTTGCGGGAATATTCGGGGATTTTTCGAGCGACAACCAGCGAGGATAGGCACGGCTGAAGGTGGGCTTCTCGAACCTACTTCACTCAATGAATAGTGCTCGTTGTTCGTGCTGTTTTTTAACGACTGTCTCCACTCTGGATTATATCGTGATATCGTCGGGAAAGTGCGGCGTTTTCACCAACAATCTTGATCGACCGTCTGGTACCACAACACCCCTGTGACCTCTCACCTTTGCCGATGCTACATCGACGCAACCCGAGGGCTATTCAGAGGTATTTTTGAAATCGCCTTCGGAATATTGTGCCATCTCTCAGACTCGAGTCTCCCCCTTTCGTGTGGGTCTGGCAGTTATTTTTGGTGCTCATTCAGTGTGTGTGCTGCGCTGGTGCCACGAAAACCAAGGCTCGTAACGTCCTGGAAAAAATCGTGTGTAAAGTCTGCTTGGATTTGAAAATGCGGATTTCTATTAAACCAGAACCTTGTTTAAATCTGTCAACGTCTTGGCTGACCCCCCATTGCAGTCTGTCATGGGCAGTGCTACTTGTGGCCTAGTGTGGTGGTCAGTCTCCATCCGGTTGGATCCCTGCTTCCCCCATCGTGTGGGAAGTCACGTGGCCCAGTGCCAGATCGTAATTCTCCCCATCTGCATATTTGGATAACGTTCAAATTCTCGCTAACTTGTTTTGGACTAGGCTGGATACAGAGGATAGAAAATATCAGGGATCAGAAAGTTGTCACCAACATCCTTAGGTGCTTTTGGATACATGTTCTGCCAAGAATAATCCAATGCTTGCTGTTGATCAGTTTTGGGCAGTTTTATTAATGTAGGCAGGATAATGTTATATTTCTTCGTAGTTATTAGGGATTAGAAAGTGTCACCAAAAACTCTTGGTGCTTTTGGATTCAGGCAAGATTAATCATATACGTGCTGTTGATCCCTTTTGGGCAGTTTTATTAGGATATGCTGGCTAAATAATTTTATATTTCCTTGTAGTTATTAGACATCAGAAATTGTCACCAAAAACTCTTGGTGCTTTTGGATTCTGACAAGAATCCAATACGTAGGCCTACTTGTTGAATCGATTTTGGCAGTTTTATTGGTATTTGCTAGCAGGATAATTTGGTATCCCAGCCATATTTCATCGTAGTTTTTATGGAATAATTTGTTCTCAATGCCAGTTTTTCTTTAGTCGTCCTCAGGATCTGTTCTCGAGTAGGCTACGCTTGTGAACTTGTCCAATTTCCCAAAATTGATCAAAGAAACCAGCAAATGATGCGAAGACATTTACGTGCATCAGACTTGACACAATTTTTTTTGTAGTTTCTTGGCGCCCAAGACAAGTATCTCGTCTTTGTCTTGCCTATGTCACTGTCTGTTTTTGTAGAATTATGGCCACGGAAATAACTTATTTGAATAATGGCAAATTTTCCGTTTAAATGCTGTCATGGTCAGAATGTAGTCCAACAGTATAAACTGCATGCAGATCTCCAAAGTCATTCAAACGAGAGTGCTCGAAGGTTGCCTTCAATGGTTAGTTTTTTTTCGGACCGACATTAAAACGGATTTTACCGGAAACGCGGTTTAACGAAGTGTGATGATATACGATGCTTTTTTCAAATTTGGAGGATGTCTGTCTGTCTATCCATCCACTTTCTCTGGACCTCATTTCCAGTTGTGATTCCACAGCTATTACTACTCTCATTTCTGCGTTTTAATCGAGTCATATGTTATTTGGTTTTAGATTCGTGACCTGGAAAGATTTGCCTGGTGCCATTGGTAATAATTTGGGCTGAATACACAGTTTGTAATTGGGGAACAGGCCTGCTATTTTATTAGGCACTTACTGACCAGATTATTCATGAGGGTAGGCTGTCTGTTTTCGAGCCTTGAAAACTGAGAAGGTGCCTCGCTTGACGTCATTTTATTGAGGATGTTAGCTTGTGAAATATGACAATTTATGTGACATAAATGCTGGATGAAAAGCGAATTTCGGATTGTCGATGTAGGCCTAGGTCTGCATGGTCGCCCTCTTAAGAAATTGGCTCGGTATGTTCTTGAAAAATGTGGGAGGCTGTTTTCCCCATTGCCAAATACATGCAGCTTGACCTTTATTAAAAAATCTCTTCTGGTATACGGCAATCGGGCCGTAGGCTGCTTACCTGAGTCATTTTTTGCAAGGCCAACAACTCCCCCGCACCTGTGTTAAATACACATCGATATAGGTTTTGACCCAAGGTCTTGTTTTTAACCCCAAAAGGAACATTGCAGTAATCTGCTAGTTAACCTCTTTTTTTCGTGGGTCTTGAATCCTTTCCAGTAACTCCCTCATATTAATAACGATAATAATAATAACAATAATAAGTTCGCTTCGAAAACCATATCTCCTTGACCAAACTGACTGGTTTTCACTGAAAATTACCTCGTTATCATGGCTGAGATTTATATTAAAACGCCATTCAGGAGGTCGGAGAAACCACATTCACATGGTTGTTTTTTGGACGTAGATAAAGCTCATCTAAATAAGGACCTCAATAAATTTTGAGGAAAGGCTAAAGCTAGCTCTATTGTGAATTTGACAGTTTATTTGCTGAAAATGTAGTTTGATCGTAATTGTCTGCCCTTAGGAATATGCACTGCTAATGACACTTTGGATGCCAAATTCAAAAGGAGTAGGCCTATGCCTGTGCAAGTTGACTTCGTTGTCGTATATAACAACGTGAATTTCGTTTTCTCTCAGTAATTAAATTATATCCAAGTTGGACTCCTCTGAAACCGGTTATACAAAAAAGTTCATTTGACTCTTTGTTTCAATTCAGGTTGTGTGCATAGTCAACTGGATAATGTGGTGGTCAGCACAAAAAATAAATTATAAAAGCTGACAAATATGCACGACAATGGCATCGTTAAAAAGTGACTTTAAAATATTGGAGAAGCCGTTCACATACGAAAAGTAATTCAGTTTCATGAAGTTAAACTTGCTATTCGTAGTTTATCAACGGGCTTGTTGAAGTTTGTTTGTTTATTATGTAAATTTTTCCAAGCATTTTCAGTTGTAGTATTTGTAGGGTTTTGATATTTGGTGCATTTCGATTGGTGATATTTGATGGTGTGCACAACTCTGGCATAATCGTCCATCACATAAAAATCTATTTGATTTTGCTGATATAAAGGAAATGCAAACAGAAAGCACACTTCTGTTAGTTTGATACTGATATAACGATTAGACACACATTCAGCCATTTACTCATTCGAAAGTCATTGTCATGCAGGACAAAATGCATGATATGCCAATCCAAACTCCTGTCGTCAGTTCATTATTTTAGACTAATTTTTATTTTCAAATTATCGTGTACAAAGTGCGTTTGCAAATTATGACGTGCTCCCTAATATTTCAATTTATGCAATTGTATGATGGTTTCACCAGGCGTCGTTCTGGATGATGTGGGTCCTAATTTCTGCAACAAATGAGCTAATGAGAGTGGGGTATTGGGGAGCAGCTGGAGGACATATAGGCTAGGAAGGGAAAGCAGCAACCAATTATTGAAGCAAGCAGACGGTGTCCTCGGGTCATTAGTTTGTCTAACCCTCTTGTAATTTTTACTCTTCAACACTCATGCAAGAATAATTGCCTTAAAGTCAGGCAACCCCGGATGAGTCTAATGGGATAAACATTGGAAGTTTGCAGTCACAAAGAACCGTATTTTCGTTTAGTAGACCAAGGACTATCCTGAATTCTTTGAAGCTTAAAACTTTCTATGTGTATGGACCAAGTATGCTCGTTCACTACATACTGTATTTTATATTTTTCAGCTGGATCCTATGTGGCCTTAACGCTGCTGAGCCGCCCATCTGCCTATAGGTCACATGGTTCAGGGGGTGCACCGAACAGCAGTCCTCCTGGTCATCACCCTGGTAGCCAGTTGCAGTATCATCATTCCCATTCTCATCATCATTCCTATCCAAATCAGCATGGTAACATGAATGCTGCGAATAGATCATCAATCACGGGCCCTATCCCTGTGGATGTGAGTATCACGGACTAATAACGATTATGTCGTAACTAGGTTTTGCTTGGAAGTTCTCTCGAGGTCGTGGTCAGTTGTTAAAAGTGATCAAAACTGAGTGAAAAATATTTGTTCGTGTTGCAGGAGGGGATGCAGTTGCAAGTGGCCGCTGCAAGGGTTCGCACAATGCAACAGATGTTGGAACAGGAACGGGAATATGTTGAGGTATGGCCGTGGTCGATGCTTTTTTCACTAATTTTGGTGCTCCTCCCCCTAAATCAACAATCACCAGCTTGTTTTGTTCCCTATAGCCCTATCGATGGCACTGCGTTAACAAAGAAACATTTAAACCATTTCTGCTAACTAAAAATGTTGTGCGGGGAAAATAATACATTGTCAAAACCACTGAAATTTATCAAATTGCTTTTAATTGTGCAGTCGGTCAAATCCTCCTTTGCCTGTTTGCACAGTCATATATCGATGCTAATGGTTTTAATTAAATATAATTGTAGTTTAAATGTAACTCGAATTGTCACTGCTATTTGTCAGTGTACTTTTGATTGCTATGTAGATACATATCTTGAAATTTTTCCAATATCCATTAGCAAGATTTTGGTTCTAATCAATTGATTTCTTATTTCAGAAACAAAAGAGTGAATATGCGAAAAATCCGTCTGAGAAGATCAAAAGTGAGCTAAATACGGCCAATCAGCGAATTCGGCAGATAGAGGAAACGCTGTCTACAGCTCTTTCCCAATCAAGCTTCGTAAGTCTTCATTCATGAATTTTTTTTTTCTGCTATTTTACAAAAAATTTACGCTTCAAACCACAAACGTTGCAATATCTGCCTTTATTTACTTTAACATGGACTTTTTCATGGTAAAGGTAAATAAATACCAGCTGTTTTCTAAAATAAAATGTTGTACAGATTTGTCTATGCAAATGGGGTTCTAAAATAGATAAAAATTATTGGCTGTAGAGCATGAAAAATTAGTCACTGGAATGCATAATGTTTTGCAAATTAATAATTGAAGTTACCATTTTAGACTGCATTTTTATAAATGTATGTAATCTGAACGTATATGTTTAACGACATTTAGTATTATATTTTTCCAGTAAAAAATGTCAGTATGCTTTTCGCGAATGCTGATGTGTTGACCGCAATTTAGCAAATGTGGTATTTTATCAGATTTATAAGGAGATAATGCATGTATTAATGAAACGCTTTTATGCTATAATTGCTGTAAATGATGCTTAAAATATTTTCAAAAAGTTGCCATCTAAGACTGCATTTTTCTAAAATAGCGACAATTCTACATGTATATCAAAAGTGGCTGCACACACATTTTATGAAAATTACAACGATACTACATGCACAGCAACATAAACTATTGTTCAGATTATTCACACTTTAGAAAAATGCAGTTTTAAATGACAGCTTTTTAAAACTTAATTTGCATAAATATTACATGTACTTCTGTGTCAAATCTGATAAATTACCACATTTGAAAAATTGTGGTTAAAATGACAACAGTCGAGCAAAGATTACTGACATATTTTTATGAAAATAAAAAAGGAGTGTCAGATCGAATTTGTTTTTGTAAAGACTTCTCGTAAAAATGAATTTGCTGCACAACATAGTTGTTTTAGAAGACTGTTGGCACTCTATTTAATGCTTCGCTTTCATTAATCTTTAACTGTACGACGACGCTTTTAATTATTTGTAGTTTTGGACGCCTAAGTCACCTCAAAACACTCGTTCTTATACACAGGACCCCCCTCCCCCGCCTCCACCTCCCCGGCGACATACCTCCTCAATTCCCCACCAAACTTCTCTTCCTGCGACCGCACTGCCTCCTGTTCCTCCAATGCGGGTGGAATCGAAACAGCAAGCCTTGCCTTCGAACAATATCGGAGAACAAGATTCTAATTCTCCTGCCTCAACAAATCAATATCCTCTTTCGCATTCAATGGACAACATTCAAAAAATAAATGCCTGGGTATGTAATGCACTAATTATGCCATTCATGTTTTGTGCAAATGTCTCGGTGTAAATGTGCTGTCGAAGGTGTAGTTCTTATTTCAAATTCTAAAAGGCTAAGTAGTGAATTGCTCGCTGTTGCAATAATCTTTAAAACGAGTAAATACACATGCAGTCTGGATCTGTAAAATGGAGACAGGAGCACCATTTTGATGCTACCGTTGAACTTGCCAGGTTTAACAGACAACTACTGACAGTATTTTTGACGAATAAAGTTGTAAACTATTGCCGAATGCTGACATACGCTGCATGCATGGGACAATTTCATATCTTATTTTTGACAATAATGATCTTTTACAAACGAGAATGAAACTTTTTTACTTTCTGCACGTTCCCAGTAAACTAACGAAAATGGTGGATTTTTCTAACACGAATATTACACGAGGAGAGCTTAAGTGTTTCTGTTGTCGTTGAAAATGTATTTGTTTACTTGTTATGCTGTGTTCTCGCTCCTTCCAATACTGAAATTTAATCTTGTTCAAAATTGATAGCGAGCGTGTACTCAATTAACTGTATGTTCAGAGGCATTACGGTTGAAAATATGAAAATTACTCATTGAGCAAGTTTAAACATTGTTTAAAGATTTGCCATACAGGCTTAAATTAACTGGAAAGATCGATGTGTGATTTAAAGCATACACATGCACTTGTATTTCACATATTTTCTTTTTCAATTCATTCAGCTCAACTCTTAGTTAACTTTTAAATCTGTTGCTAGCACCGATCTTTCAGTATTCTCGAAATGACAGTAGAATACGTTCTGATTACTTTTTATCCAACAAATATCATTAGATGCATATATTTAGTTTCACTCGCGAATCATTTTCAGTTTATTTATAGTGTAAACCGAAAATGATCTTGAAACCATGTTTGTTTTATGTAGATTCCTAGTGGACCAACTCACTCCAGGCAGCGATCCAGTCCTGACGCTATTCTCCATTTGAACGAAAACCTCAGGCATCACCAATCGCCAGATCTCTCCAGATCCCATTCGGATGTTGTGGCATCGTCCCGTAAATTAAATTCCTCCGATTCGAACTGTTCGGATAAGAACATGAAGAGGAGCAAAACAGCCGAGAACAATACCTCTAGAGCCTCTTCCTTCGGTGCGTACGATAGTGCTTCGACAGACAGTCCACGAATAACACCGCCGGGTACACCGCCCCCGCCTTACAGCAACTTTGAGAGAATCGAAAATGCAGAAGGCATTGAAGGTGGTGATGCAACTGCCAGTGACGAAGTAAATAACTTTCTATTTGGCAAGCACCCCTTTGGTTTCCGAGTCTGGTTTTAATAGGTGTGAATTTTGTTTATAGTCTCCAATAAGTCCGACTGGCAAAAGCCCTTGTACTGGTGATATTGATGACATGAAAATGGAATGCTCAGACAATCAGTTACATCGCGTAAGTTTATGTATCTTTTTTGCATCGATATATATCTTTTCCGAAATGTTGGCTCTGTGTTCAAATATCAATTTGCGTGTTTGTTTTCTAAGGTTTCGGAGATGTCACCCTTAGAAGGTACACCTCCTACGGGAAAGAACATATCAGGCCTTGGGATGTCATTCATTCACCAACACCCAATAATATCGATGGAGGAAGAGGATCCTTTATCAGATTCTGAATTGGTACGTGAACATCTTTGCATATAAAAAGCTACGACTTGTTTTTTAGGGTAAATAATTTGGACATTTTCTTGTTAATGATAACTTTTTTTGCATTGATTTTCAATTAATGGTTTCATTTAAACTGCCATAAATTTGCGTGTGTTGTTAACATTGTTGAGCACCTGTTTTCTACCCTGACTTATGCTTTTGATTTTGTTTTTTAGAACCATGCCCACATGAGTGATCATGGTCCATATAAAAAGTGGACCAAATTGTGCAAACATCATTGCCACTTGTCTATATTTATTAGTTACCTGATTTCCAATAGTGATCCTTCTAGTGCTGTAAGTTTGTTTTTAATTACGTAATTCATAGATTTTCAATTTGTACTTTGGTTTTCGTTTAATCATGTTGTTTGCTGTCTTTTGCAGTTCTTTTACTTAATCTCGGTGCTGTACGAAGAGGGAACTGTGAAAGAAATGAAAAAATGGGCCTATGAAATTCATTCCTCGTTTCTGATGCCTGGAGCTGTAATAATACAATATTTTCGAATCATCGACTCTCGTTAAATTCCTGTTTATCAATCTGACATTTTCATTTTTAAATTTCCAGCCGTTGAAAGTGAATAATATTGATGAAAATATCCTGCGTGGAATTGGCAAGTGTTATTTTTAATTATGCATTCTACACACATATACTGTATTTACAAAAAAAAATGACAAATTCAGCAAATAGAGAATTCCATCTAGGAGCTCTGATATATGGCAAGTTTTATTAATTTTCATATTTCTTGTCACTCCAGACGATGTTCTTCAGAATCACGTAGACAGGGAAGACAAACTTAAAAAGATCTTTTCTCCTGCGAGGAAGAAGGCAGTTCATGAAATTAACGAGTATCTAGCAGATTTCCGTAACAAGAGACAAATGGGTTAGCTATTTGTCCAACATTTTGTCTAAATGTGTGAATTGTGATATTTGCAGAGTCTTTACTTTCTTGTATTCTGTTTATCAGGTTTAGCAGGTCTTTTCGGTCCTCCGGACTGCCATTTGGAGGAAGCAATTCACGATGCTAATAAATCTGCAAGGATAATTGAGGGCACACTCGTACCTTTACTGGAATCATTTTCGTAAGTTCTCTTTAACTGCAGCTCTATTTTAACTTTATACTTTGTTCTTCACCTAATCTGATTCGTAGTTTCGTTTCTGTCATTAGTGAGGATGTCGACACGACAAAGGATAAAGAGTAAGTTTTATTCCTCTTAATTAACACAAACTATAGAGATTGTAGTACCTTACTTACGTTAGAAAACACTGTTTTATTGTCTGGGTACATTATCTAAGTGGGACGTTTCATTATTTATCCATAGGTCTGCTACTGCATCAGCATTAGCCACTCTCCTGAGTAAACATTTTGGCATCAAAAGCCAGCATGCAATTACGGTTTACGAAAGATATCCGCAATTTCTATCCAAAGACACAAAGTCCAAAGGAATCAAGTTCCTGAAAGGCAGTAAAAAGGTAAGGCCTCAAATTGCCTTTGTTACTTTGAGCTAGGTGCAGTAAAAGCTTCTAATATGTTTGTATTTTCTGTGCAGGCTGTATTTTTTCAAGGGCATCATTTCAATCCACAACATTATTTCACTGTGACTTATTGTAACCACTGTCAACTGATTATTTGGGGAATTGGAAATCAAGGATATCAATGCCAGTGTAAGTGCCCCGTAACGAATTTGAAACTGCCATCTAACCCAGAATATGAGTTTTGGCTCATAGTTGTTTGATTTCTAGATTGTGACATGAATGTACATAAGTCCTGCGTACGGATTGTCGAAGAAACGTGCATTGGTGCCAGGAGTGCCAATAAGAAAGACAAAAAGAAAGATCGCGTTGCCGGTATTGTGGAAAATTTCATCGGCAAAAGTCGAAAACCTAGTCCAAATAATCCATCATCTGCAGGCAAGTAAAGTTTTTCGTATTAGTCAAACATATCCCCGATTGCTTTGTGAATGTCTCTTTTTTCAATAAATAATCCTTGCGTGTTTCAAATTGGCAATTTTTACAAAAATCTAGCCAGGCTCGCTTGTTTTCTTTGTTTAGGCGATTGCTGCGATATTACCCCCTAATTATTGTTGAATGTTTTCAGGTGATCGAATGCGTCGATTCCCCGATGACATTACGGAATTCAGTGGTCCAATTTTGGGAGTTGCGGAAATCCAGCCAGATGCTGCAATCGGTAAGCTTTCCATTTTCGAGTATTTTCCCTTTTTCTTTTGAGAGCAACGTTTTAAACAAATAGTAAATTTACTTCTGGCTAATTAGCTTTCAATTGCTTTTTGTTATTGTAAGCTTGTTATGCGACTTTCATCTATAATATTGGATAGCTTTTGTGAAATGATAAGGGAATCAAAATCCGAACATGGATTTCTGCTTGGAAGTTGCGGCTATTCAAGCATTAACGTCTTCCTACATGATGATTAGCTATTGCTGGCAATTGTTTTCTTTTTAAATCGCCATCTTTGAAAAACTGCATTCATTATGCAATGAACAATGTGAGATGGCTGGAAATTCCTATCGATATTAACAGTTGGCAAACATTGAAATCTGTTTGTGTTCAAGGACTGCTAAAAAGCGTTGCATGACAAGGAAATGTCGTATTAGACTTATTTGAAGTTAAATTATTTTGGCCAATCAGGCTGCCAGATTTGTTTCAACAGGATAAAAGGGGTTATTGACTTAACATTATACAAATGTAGTTTTGTACGTGGTTATGTGAAGGGACCTAAAGTCAATTCAATATTGACGTGTAATTGTGCACATTGTAGTATGTAATATCACAATAATGTTGCTATGTGCTGTACCCTGGCTTTATTGTGCAAATGCAAACCAGGATAAGTCGGGTTATATTTTCAAGCTTTCGGTAGAGATTTATTAGGTTCTGGGATTTACTCGGGGATTGCTAGAATTTTGGTTTATTATGAGGTTTATGATATGCTGTATGCATGTGGTGATTGAGTAACCGATTCATAGCTTACGTTGTCTCAGCAATCTTTATATTGCATAGTATTTCGGCAAGCAGCAAAAGCAAGTTAACTAAGCGGGATTTTGGTTATAACCAGATTCTCCCATTTCCAACCTGTTCGCCATTAGCACCAAACAGCCATATCTGAGTTGTTTATCTTGGGTTTGGTCATGTCCTAGTACTTGTCATCCCGTTGACCGAGAAACTGGCAAATTGCATTTGCTAAGCAAAATAGTTTCGACCGTCAGTTTCTGACTCGCAACATTGCTTTTCTCAGTTCGGAAAGCTTGTGTTGTGTAGAGATGAGCTTGATCTCCCTGATGCAAAATGGTCCTTTAAAGGAAATGCTGATTCTGCGACAGAATCTGAAAATGCTAGCTTTTAAAACTAGCAGAGCAGTTTACGGGACCCGTATCCTGGAGGAAGCCGTGATACGCAGCCGCAATCTTTTTTACGATGCCCATTTC
Source organism: Kryphioiulus occultus (assembly GCA_034687865.1). Classification (NCBI taxonomy): domain Eukaryota; kingdom Metazoa; phylum Arthropoda; class Diplopoda; order Julida; family Julidae; genus Kryphioiulus; species Kryphioiulus occultus. The sequence goes on from JAQGAF010000253.1 coordinate 37,448, forward strand.
AAGTCCCTTTGATTTGCCGTGAATTTGTATTTGCAGCCGCATAAAAAGCTGGTGCTTTAAACCCCATCGCCAATATCGGATTAGCATTCGTACCGGGCCTCAATGCCGTGCATTTTCACTCGGCAATAGGATCTGCTCGTTGCTAGGTTGCTCGGTGGCGAATCCATAATGAAAATAGTTGCATTTGCAACGTTGGAGTGGGGGTTGCTTGGCAAACTGTCAATGTTTTCAGGGCCGGCCACCTTGTGTTTCCCTGTGTTTCCCTGGCAGCATTTATTTTGGGTGGGTGCCGGGCCCGCAACCTCGGGTTTTTGCCGTGCCGTACTTAAAGGAAATCGTGGGGAACCAGCAGGTTTAACGCAAGTTTTTGGGAAGTTGAGCCGTTGCACAGCCGCTAGTTCAACTTGAGCATGATCGGGTATAAGGTGCCCCTCTTCGGCATTAGGTTTTCATGAGCTTCTGCTTGGCAACGAATTTTTTTCTGCCTCAATACCTGCGTTGGTGGAACCCTTCGCAGGAATGTTGTTGAAGTATCTAAGATGTGGCGTTGGCCTTTTTCTTCCCCTTGCGATGACGCTCCCAGACGCAAAATTAGCCGCTTGATGGATCGGCTTTGTTGAGCGAAAATGAGTCCTCGCGATGCTAAACTCGAGCTAATGACTAAGATGCTGTCAAACATGGAGCAGCTCCGAAAACGTAATTTTGTTGCTGTTTCGGAGATGTATTGAAACCAGTTGCACCGGCCCCGTAGCATGCTTGGTGGTTGAATCAACACTTTCTGAAAAGTCAGGGGAAAATCGGGGAATGTCAGAGAAATGAATGTGTCGGGGAATGTCAGAAAAATTAGTGTCAAGGAAATTGAGATAGTTTGCATCAGCTAATTGATTAGTTATCATCTTTTATAAAAAATGTGGGATAAAATCCCCTCATTTTTCTTAACTTAAAAAAATGGCAGGGAAATGGCTGCAAAGTTGTCAGGGAATGTTAGGGAAATTGAGACTTTGCATCGGCCAACTCATTGTACATCATCTTATAAAAAATTGGCATATAAGCCATAGTTTTTCATATTTTTTTTAAAAAAATAACCTGGTCAGGCTTTGATGTGCAGTAAAATATAGATACTTTGGTTTGAATGCCAGTTTGGGGTAGTACCATGCTCAGCTCAAATGAGTTTTGAATCGGTCAGAAATTCAAAATTTAACATTGAGCTGTTTTTATTAATGACAGAATACTGCTATTGCACATGAACTCTGCGAAGGAATTAAACATTTATACAAGGTCCCCCAGGCCTGGAAGTCAGGAAAAATATGGCTTTACTTGGAAAAAGTCAGGGAAATTCAGCAAATCTGGTTATTAGGTTGCACAAAGATAAAGAGAAATCTTTTGAAAGAAATTAATAATGAAATGCATAATAATGTAAAAAATTAATAATGAAATGCATAGTAATGTGAAAAATTAATAATGAAATGCATAATATGAAAGAAATTGATAATGAAATTGGTCATTTTAAAACTTATCTAAATTTGTGTTCTAGCACAGGGTCTCACTCTCTGGAAAGTCAGGGAAATTAAAAATTGTCAGGAAGTAGCAGGGAATTGATAAAAATCTCAGGGAAATTGAGATAAATTGCTTCAGCCAATTGATTAATTATCATCTTTTATACAAGTTTGGGTTAAAATCATCATTGTTCGTATTTGTGAAATGGAATCTGAGTGGGAATCCTGTATTTGTATATACATGCATTATGAGCAATAAATTTTTTATTGCATTTTTGATATTGGCATATGCCATAGTTTTACATTTTCTGTGGTCAGGGTGGTCAGGGAAAGGTGTTTTAAAAGCTGGAAAATTCACTGCATTCACTTTTCAAATAACAACCTTTAGATTATCCAGTGGTTTTGCAGTATGTACGTTTTCTTCCTTTAAAAAAGTGCACTGTCGTCGCCATTTTTTGCGTCTTGCTCCCCCTCTAATTGCGTAAGACTTTAAAATCTTGTAAATGAGATTTTTAAGCACCTTTGGGTGACTTAGGAATGCCGCGTTTTTTTACTTCACCCCAGTGATCAACATTTTTGGGTTGTTAAGAAAATGAAGCGTCCCCAGCGGTTTGTAGTGTATTGCCTTCTCACTTGCCACTCCATAATGCATGGCGTCAGGCTTGGTATGTTGTTAAAATATCATCTTTGAGTTTCTTAAACCGAAGCTGCTTCCAAACTGAGATATTCAGTGCATCTAACCGATAAACTGATGGCACTTGAACTCACTTTCGACGACAGGGTCGTCGAATTTTTGGCATAAATATGTCCGCAGTTTCACTACCGTGTTTTCTCAGATCCTCCTTTCACATTTTTTTTTCTACCAAAAGGGTTACTGGAATGCACATCCATAAATTTATCGAAATTATCAGTCAAATGTGGCTTGAAATGTCGCCAAATTGCGAAAAATGCTTTCGCATTTTTATGATACATCAGTGTCGTTGGTTAGTTTTTATTTCTGGTGGAATTACCATCGAGTTTTTTAGCTTCCTTCGTTCATTTCATTTAACTTGAAATGACAGGGAACTGATGTTAACAGTGATATCCGTATGGATTCATAGGTTTCTAGACTCATGATTAGATCATAAAACGTGCTTATTCAGAAGGTATAACAGGGTGTTATGCTGGATATCGTGAATTATACTGTTTTTTTTTACCCTGTAATTCCTGGATATATACTGAAATTCTTTTTTAATCATGGTAATTTTCAGATTAATTTTCTTCGAAAAACTCCCCATAATTGATACCATGGAAGCAGAGTTAGCAAAAATGATAAAAAAATTAAATACATCCAGTGTAATCAGACAGCTGCTGAGTACAATAAAAGCCCATTTCTGATCTATATGCCAATAACTAAAATAACCTAATAATTAAAATAATATTAGTTCTATTTCGTGACTTGGACCAAGCAGACACCCTGAAAGTAAATTTCTGATAAATGTTGGAATCGCAAATGCATGTATTATATTACTAAGTATTAATCCTGGAATTTGAAAATTACAGTTCAGTTGGCACCCTGAAAATAAATTTCTGATACAAGTTGGAATCTAAAATATATCAGAAAATATTTCATTGTTATACTGAATACTATTGTTATACTGTATCTGAAAACAGTTTCTGATTTCATGTTTTCAGAAACTTAAATACGTGTACTTGTATTTTACTATATTATTGCTTTAAATTTGCAAGCTTACCGGTCATGATAGTCATGGAAAAGCAGTGAAAAGAAATTCAGGTCATGTAAAAGCCATGAAATTGACATCACGATCATGGAATTTTTGCCTATGGCTTAGTCAGCAAAATAAAATGTTGGTTGACAATATCAGCGATGACAGAAAACTTAGAAAAGTCCCATATTCTAACAGGCTTTGGAATTTTTTTAATGTCATGAAAAAGACATTGGAAAGCCATGGAAAGTGTGCCTGGAGTGCATTCGCTATCACGATAACGAATACGGATTTATACATGTACATTACGATAATGCTACTGTGAATTTAATCTTGAGCATCTATTGATCTATCCTGAGCTGCTATGGATCGAAATCGACCTTAACACAGGGTGTCCATGAGTAATGGGTCTGTCTGCCATAGCGAATACAGTTAGCCAAGACAAGACTTCTGGGGTGAAATATTTAAGAACGTCACAATTGTCCAATATTTACACGCAGACAAGCTTATTTGAACAGTTGGAGCTGGTGGGGGTCCCAGATATTTAATGGACGCACCCCAAACACTGCTTTCTAATCAGCTGTGGCAAGCCAATCCTGAAATTCAACTCAGAAATCCTGCATCGAGCCCTGGTTTCAAGCTCGAATTAGCCAGCTGTAAGGGACACATATTGTCGCTTTGCTCAATATGCATGGAAGTGGGAAGGAGAAAAAAAGCATAGGAAATTGGGCGCCCACATAAGCACATTTTCCGAACGACCCTCGCAACCCGAGTGCTATTGGATGTTGGGCGTGTGCTTACTCTTCATCGCTGTCCCCTGCACCGCACTACTTTCCCTCCATCATTGCTCCGCACTGCACGCAGCGTTACGGAGCGCGTGCTTGCTCTCGTGCCTTCCAGGGTCTCGTGCCGCGACAACAGGAAGAGATGCTCATGCACCTGACTGGCCGAATTAAGGACCAGCATTATTTTTTTTTTCATTTTTGCCGAGGCATTTACGGAGCATGCGTCATGCTGAGTTGTCGCTAATTGGACGATAGGATTCGCTGGCCAATCGATCTGCTCGGCTATCGGAAGTTGGCAGTCAATCGCTCGCTAGCCTCTGGACGCGCTGCCCATGCCTGGATTTTCGGCGCCCCTGTGAACTTTGACCCCTGACCCCCCCTCCTCTCCTGACCCTTGTGCTTCTGGACGGATAACCGAGCCGGGTTCATGGAGAATGGAGCCGACGTGAAGGTCGCAGGACTACGGCGGAGTAACAGCCTCAAGAGGCTGCTCAAGCTGCCCATTTTCAACTCAGGTAGGACCCAAATGCCCTATGTTATGTCATTGGTCCCCAGGAAATAGTGGGGTTGTGGTGGAAATTTGGATTTTAGGCCCTTGCGAGAATGACCCTTCTTGAGCCATCCATTGCTTGGTTTTAATTGACCCATTGGAAGTTCTGATGGTTTGGGTTTATGTTGCCCTTGAGATGTCCAAACTAGGAGAAAAAGACATTGCAGGTCCCTGATAAGTTGGGGCTGGGGTTTGGGTTCGCATTGCGAGGTTTTGACCCATTGGTAACCCTGATGAGTTCTGGTTGTTTGGGCCCTTGAAAAGTGGACACTTGAAGAAAACGACCTATTGGTTTTTACCCCTTCAAGGCTTGGAAGTCCTGAAGAGTTCTGGTTGGTTGTGGCTCTTGAGATGTCGAAAGTTTGAGAAAACGACCTATTGATTGTCCCTAAAAAAAGTTACCGGTACTCAACATCTTATTTCTTGCATAACTAGGGTCTCTACCTGCCATGGAAGTCATGGTGAAGTCGTGACATGAAATTTTCGAAGTCATGAAATTGACGTTAGGTTCATTGAATTTTTGCCTTTGATTGGTTCACAAAATCAAAATGTGGGTTGAAATTAATCATTTGTCATCCAATTTTGCAGCAAAATTTGGCTTATGGCGTTTTTGGCCAATGTTCAGTCATTAATGTGCCCCATATTTTAAAAGCATTGAAAAATTGTTTGAAGTAATGAAAATGTCATTGAAAAGTCATGGAATTTGCTTTGTCAAATCCTATTGACACTCTGTAGTTTATTTCTTGCATAATAACTATCAGCTTATGCAATTTGAGCAAGCTGGTGGTTGTTGTGGTTTGGTGGAGTGCAAGCCACCTGAAATTAGGGCCTTGTAGGAATCATGGTCAGCCCATTCGATTTTGACTTTTTATCCATCCATTGCTTGGTTTTGGGGTCCTTGAGATGCCAAAATTTGGAGAAAATGAACGTTTGGTTGCCTTTCAAAAATTAGTTGCTCAACTACCTCTAATTAATTTCTTGCGTCATTGTTCTGTCAGTTTATGTAATTCGAGCAAGTTGGAAGCTGGTGCGCCCTGGGGGGTTCTGATGGCCCATGAGGTCAGAATTGTATTTATGGCTGGTGTGCATTTCACGTTATCTTAAATGCTTGATTTATTAACCGAAGGTCAAGTAAATGAGTCCTGAGCTTGAAATTGTGACCAAATTTTGCTTGTCTTGTCGATGGAGATGCATTGTGATAACACATCTTGCATTGTAGTTTTTTTTTCTGATGGAAGAATGCATTTTTAGCAAGTTAGCAACAGTTTTGATAAAGGGCTTGATTGGTATGTAGCAGTTGGAAGGTCACGTGAGAAAAATAAGCGGTAATAGCTTTAAGAAATTAATCCGAGGTCAGTGCAGTTATCAAACCAACCATGCATTGCTTTTTCTCATGTGACCTTTTAACCCCTTCGCTACATTAGAAGCTTCTGTCAGTATCTACTACAGGGTGTCTACTGGGCTGCAAATCCGGCAAACCTGGAAATATGCTGTACAGTTTTTATACTGGACATTTTTTATACGTCCTCTAACACCCACAATCTATTATTTCCGGTTTACTTTTTCAAAAATTTCGCCTACCGCATTTCCTTTATTTTTACTATTATTCTGTCAAAGACACGAGCTAAAAACCATCATTTGTGACACTAGTTTTTCTAAAATTTTCGTAGATGTACAGTATGTTTTAAAAAATGAATTTATATACTGAAAAATCCTGGAAATATACTGGGAGAATGTAAATACAACTTTGTAGACTCCATGTTGTAACAATGACTCTCTCAATTTCATTTGCATGTGAAATTTAGTGTAATTTACCAAGTGTGGGTTGTAGTTTGTAGTAGTTGCCGTAGACACGAGCTAAAATCCATCATTTGTGACAGTTTTTTTTCTAAAATTAAAATTTTCGTAGAGGTATGTTTCAAAAACTGAATTTATATACTGAAACATCTTGAAAATATACAGGTAAAATGAAAACACGATCGAATTTTGCAGACACCCTGTACTAGTGTAGTAAAAATGACTTTCTCACCTTCATTTGCATGTAACATTTACTGTAATTTACCATGTGTGGGTTGTCGTTTGTAGCCCGGTGTACTAGCATTTCACAAAGCTGTAACCGAATTTGGAAAACACTGAAAAGCCAAGGGCGGTACTTAAATAAAACTGCAACATTTGCCGTTTCTGATCCTCCTTAGCTGGCATAGGCGTCCTAGTTGGAAATGATGAAACACTTTTTTAAACTTGAGTTTGGTGTGAAAAAAAAAATTGCCAAGTCTGTGGGTTCCGAACCAGCATCCTTCTGTTTTGGCAGTTTCATTTCGTTAGCGCAAGTCTCGTAAGAATGCATCCTCTTTAAAAATGATGGTAAACGACCAAGATGTGGTCTGCTTAATTGCTTAAATGACTAAATTGAGCAATTATTCCTAGTGCTTCCCAGAGTCAGTCTGTCATGGCACGAGGCCGCTGACTGGGACATTTGTCAAAACAAGTCTGTTATTTCATGGACAATTTTCACATTCAAGTCACCACTTCCATAAATGTGATGTGACGATAGCAGGCATGTGGCCAGTGTGAAAAAGTGAGCAAAATTTAATAATATAGACCCTTGTGTGAAAAATGTGAAAAAATTGGGTAAAAATGACAATTTGTGAAACATTCATTGGAAATGAATTTCACAAGAAAACAAGCTTAAAACTAAGGAATTTCCCAGGTCCTTCAAGTCCTTAATATCTTTAAAAAACGTACTAAAATTTTATTATTTTTATCAGTTTTTCATATTGCCTGCGGCGCTCTTTTGAATACTAATATTTATGAGAAGCTTAAAAATAATGCATTTTCTTAAAAAAATAATTTCCATGAAAATGCACTTGAAATCCGTTTTTGGTCGAAATAAAAAAAATTCGCCTACGGCGTTCTCTTAAACATTCATTTATATTAAATATTACACTTTACATTTTTTTTTAGAAAAGCAAGCTGAAATCCACTATTTATGGTCGTTTTGTAAAAACAAATTACAGAAATCAATCATCAAATCAGTAACGTTTTCCTCCATTGGGATTGTTTGAGGGTCATTGTTCAGTATTGTTACAGTACCTCAGATCATGTCTAAACAAATACTGGCTAAAGTAATATCCTCTCAATTCTAATAATCAGCACCGATCACATGGGTAATAGTTTAGACATGCGCTACTATAATTATACAGTTTGTCTACCGGTCATGGAATTCATGGAAAAGTCATGAAGTGAGATGCAGCTCGTGGAAGTCATGAAAGTGTCATGAAATTTACATCAGGATCATGGAAATGTCATGAAACGTACTACAGGGGCATGCTCAAGTCATGAAGTTTACAACAGGGTCATGGGAAAGTCATAAAATTTGCAACAGTATTATTGAATAGTCATGAAATTTAAACCAGGGTCATGGAAAGTCATAAAATTTGGAACATGGTCATAGCATAGTCATGGAATTTACACCGTGGCATGGAAAAGTCATGGAATTTGCACTACCAAATCCAGTACTGTAGACACCCTGTAATACGAGATTTGCTCAATTGGATGCAGGAGATTCAGGTCATGGAAGTCATGAAAGTGTCTTGAAATTTACATCAGGGACACTTAAAAAGTCATGAAATTTAAAACAGGGTCATGGAACTATTTGTGGTCTAGTTTTGTAAAAACAAATTACCTATGACGGTCTCAATAGTGTAGGTGGGTCGCGTCCTGTAGTTTGAGATGCACTGTTATAGCTCTTAGCATAGCAATTTAAAAAAAAAAATATTGGGTAAGAAAAATGAAAAAATTTGAAAAAAAAACATAATTACATGAGATAAAATGTGAAAAATATCAGATTCTCTGGATGTGAAAAAATGTGAAAAATTGTATACAAACTGGCCTCATGTCTGAGGTATGAACAAACTGGATACGATGTCTAAAAATGACATCAATTTGCATTCCGTTGAGGTTGTGTCCGTGCAAATTTCCCTTCCCCCACACCATTTCAATGCTCCCTTTTTGTCTCCATAATCTTTTTGTCGTCTAATCAAATTTTATTGCCCATATGCTCGTAAAATTTGTTTATTGTGGCGTTTGATTAGCATGGCCCAGCTTGCACGCTTTTTATTTGGGAGGAGCTGTCGCATAAGGGAAATTACTTTATTAGACACGCTATGGCTAATGTGGACCAAGTACCATGTTGTGCTTAGGCTCTAATATCTGAAACTGGATGCTTGGGATCGACCAAAAGTTGTGTTGACAACGATAACGTTTGCTTAGACAACACCGATGTCTGCTGACCTTGATATTGCAACCGTGAGTACATTCCTGCAAAATTCAATAGTTCGCAACTATTGATGTTTCACTGTGTTACTAGGCCACGAAAAATTCCACCGACGTGTGATATCACATCCTGAAAGTGGAGCTAAAAGCGATAATTAACTTAACGGAAAATACCTTCAGAGGCAGGGTGCACCAAGTCAACAGTGGTAAATTTGACGTTGAAGTTTATTGCATAGGAAACTTCGTAACACCCTGTATTTGTTTAGTAAATGCTATTTACCAAAGATGGTTGAGTATGTCGGCTTTAACACTGTCGATGGATTGATGTTGGCCTTTCCAGCATAAAAGAAAATGTTTCTGAATTCAATGCAACCCAAAAAAACTGCAGTACTTGACATATTTTGGTAAAAAGTTAGCAATTTTTTTACACATTCAGTGCACTTGGAGACTTACCAGACACCCTGTTTTTGTTATGGGTTGTTTGAGCTGAAATTGAAAACTTGGCTAAAAACTATATTTTGGGATATGAGAATTGAGTGGTTATTTAATGTACTGTGTAGCTTGCTCGTTTAATTTGTCTATAAAAATCCAATTTCTGCATAGCTTTCAACTCGCCTTTAAGTATCCGTAATTAAACGAATTTCAACAGTTTATAGTAAACATCGAACCCATCTGGCTGCATGGTATCGCTAAATTGAATTTGAAAACGTCAAAAACACATATTTATTGCGAAAAAATTATGTAAACTTTGTTTTTGGAACTGTCAATATAATTTCCTGCTAATGGGTGCTTTAAACTCAGGGAATTTTGCGTTGAAACACGGAATTTTTCAGTATCATAAATTGTTTTGTGTTTGTTCGTTATCGTTCTGAGAAATCAGCACAAACATTTTCTGCTGCGCTCATAAATTCATCTTACGTTATGCCCGTATTGATTTAGTTTATATAAAAAATCTCTTGTCTTTCACTTTCATTTATTTACAAAACAAAAACATTTCCAGAAAATTTACCTAAAATCTGGTAGTTTTTCAAATTAAGGTTAGTACTTAAAGATCTTACTTTATGCAGTATTATTGATCTAGTTTATATAAAAAATCACCTTTCTTTCATTATTATTATTTACAAAATAAAAAATTTCTTGGAAAATATACCTAAAGCCATACTTAAAGATCTTACTTTATGTAGTATTATTGATCTAGTTTATATAAACAATCACTTTTTCATTTTTATTATTTGCGAAACAAAAACATTTCGAGGAAAATATACCTAAAGCTGTTAGTTTTTCAAATAATTCGCCTACTGCGTTTTCTTATTATTATTGCTAAATATTGTTTTGAGTAGAATTGGGGCACATATTTAATCATTAAAATATTTTTTTCGAACCTGGAATAATTATAATATGACCCTGAAAAACCTGGTGAAATTATAATATGACCCTGACAAACCTGGAAAGCTTGGGAAATTGTTAATAATAACCTGGAAAAGCTGGAAAAATTATATGCACCTGTAAAACTTGGAAAAATTATAATATGGCCCTGGAAAACCTGGAAAATTATAATGACCCTGAAAGACCTAGGAATTTCATTTTCGGAAATTAGTAATCACCATGATATTGCCAACTGCAGTTTCGCGTTTGACATTAAAGTCAAGATTTCTCATTCAATGGGTTTTTGAACAGTAAGTTGAACGATTTAATGTTAAACAAGATGTTTTAACCACTTTTCGAGTGTTTGTAGGGGAATGCAATCTGCTCGTTTGTAAATCGCTAAAAGCCTAATTTCATCGACAATTTATGTGTCGCATTTGCAAGCCGTCAAAACTGCATTCTTCGAGTTTAATCCCAGCATTTGTCACCCTCGAAAAATCAATGAAAGTACCAGTCCGAACCCCAATATGGAGCCTGTTCCCAATGACGTCACCGAGGATCACATCCCTCACCAAGGGTATGCAAATGTCGATTATTTTGCTCGGGGGAACACCGCTCTTCAATGCCAAATATATTTTGGTCCTCTTTCCCCCCTCAGGGGGCTCCCCCAAAGCATTAGTCACCACTATTCACCCCCATATTCTGCCTTTGTTCCTCAGTCACCCCCATCTGGGTACCACCTTTTTTGACTGTGCCATACCTTCTGGAAATGAATGATGGAAGAGATTAGCTCAGAATTTCCAGCAAATTTGCGAACCTCTGAAACCTCAAAACTTGAACCTCTTGAACCTCAAAACTTGAGCAAGAGCATGACGTCGATTTTCCACTTAATCTACCAAAAATTGTACAATTTGTTTAGTGACTCTGTGAATACGAGTTAACGTGACTTCAGTAGCTCAAAACTGTTTGCATTAGAATCTGCTGTTTACAGTAGAACATGTGTGAACTAATGTCATTGGGACCAGTGTTGAATATTAGTTTAGAGAGGCAAGACCGCATGACCTACCATTTGGATATTGCTTTTAATTAGCCTTAAACATGATGTCCTCCTCCACAAATATGGCGCACATAGGAATCTGGAACAATTTCCACCCTGTTTGATATTTTGCCAAATTTTCTGCTTTACAAGGGTAGGCTAATGTTAAAGAATATCAGGTTATGGAGATTTGAGATTTAACATGGGTCCCATGTCGGGACCGAAACCTGACGGTATTTATTTAGACAGGTTCTACTGTATTACATTAGGTATTATGCGATTTCACCCTCCTATCCAATGGCATTTCTTTGCTGACATTAATTGCTTTAGGCAGGTTATTTGGCAGTATTTGTTTAGACTGGTTCTACTGTATTACATTGGGTATTCTGGATTTCACCCTCTTATCACATGGCATATATTTGCTGAAGTTGGATTACTTTAGACAGGTTCTACTGTATAATATTGGGTATTATGGATTTCATCCTCATAACACATGGCATATCTTTGCTAACTTTAGATTACTTTAGACAAGTTCTACTGTATCACGTTGGGTACTATGGATTTCACCCTCCTATCACATGGCATGTCTTTGCTGATGTTAGATTAATTTAGACAGGTTCTATTATAATGTATTTACAATGGATGTTATGTTTGCCACTATATGTGAGCTCGTTTAATTCGCATTTAAGTTTATGCATTGGTTGAAAAGTAATTTTAATTCTGTAGAGTTTAACTTAGGGAGATGTGAGTACTTGTGCCCAAGTTCAGAGCTGCTTGACGATTCCACTTCTTCTTATTGATCCTTCCCACCCTTGAATATGCTTTTCTGCCCCCTGCCATCCATTTGTGAAGGGCACATTGCGTATTAGTCTTAAAGCCCAATGACATGTGTATGGAGTCCAAAAAGTAGGAGTAATTACATACTGATGATACGTTTGTCCCTCCATAGTCACTATATCGTCTGGGGCCTTCGATCTCCAACAGTTACCCTGGTGATTGTAACCATAGAGACTCCATTTGCCCCCCTTTGTCTTACCTTGGGGCACTAAACTGTGGGGCCCCCTGTTTACTGGAATTAAGCATTTTTCGTTTTTGCGAAATCATCCTGCATTGGCTGTTTTGAAAATCTCGTTTTATTTTGCGTTGGATTAGCGACAGGGTTAATTAAACAACTCTCACCTGCCCTTTCAGTCATGAAATTAAGCTTCGATTTAATCAGCTTTCGCTGATTGGACTCTCGAATGCACTCTCCATGGATTCGTTGTGGTGTCTAGACATCAGCACCACGTTTTAACTATGGTTGTGCTAATGCTGTAGCAACGCATGGGATGCTATGTGATTTTAGAAAAGATTTTTTTGTTCTGGTGTGTGTGGCATCTTCTTGGCATCAGATGAAATTGGATCAAGGTTGGGCTTCCTATTATCTTTTGAATACTGTTTTTTGTTTTGTTTGTTTGGTTTTAATGTCCACAGAAAGATGCATTTTCAGCTCGTGTTTCTGTGCTGGATATTTTTGTTTTGAAATTAAAATCAGAAAAAAATGTTTTATCCACTTTTTTAGTAATTTTTTAATATCCACTGAAAGATACATTTACAGCTCATGTTTCTGTACTGGCTGGATCTTTTGGTTTTGAAATTAAAATCAGAAAACAAATTTTAAGGACTGTATGACCTTCCTGCTTGGGTTGAGATTATGGCTCCCAATTGACTTCTTCTTTACATAAATTTATTTAGTATGCTCAAAAAATAAGACAAAAAATTGGACATTGTTCAAAGCAAGTTGTGAGAATTAGTCGCAGGCTCAGGTGTTTTTGCACTTGCATGTATCTGTACTACAGAATGTGCCCTGCTGCCTATCACTAGCATAAACACTATGAGAAAGTTGGCTTCTTCTTACGGCTCGTAGGCTTACATTGGTTTCCTGCGGTTTGGGGTAGCTAATTACGTTTTAGGTTGGGATAAACGCTAACAAAATAACTTAAAAAGGATTGTGTGCTGCTGGGAGCAATACCTGGAATAAATTAATAATGAAATTGTCAGTTTAAAATGAAACTAATTTAAATTTGCGGTTTCGTAATGAAAATTGGCGTTATATCTATACAAATAAGACTATTTCTGTGCACGTGTGTAGCAGGTAATATCCTTCAGCGCTCTTGTTGCTCTCAATTGTGGTTTATGTTAAAGGGAAGTTACTTTTTACTTTAGAGTTTTCCCATTGACCAAAATAAAGGTCAGAGGAAAATACATTTTTTTATTTAGAAAACCTGGGAAAGTCAAATGATTTTACTACTCAAGCTCTGTTTTGCTTAATTAAACTTTCGCCAAATCAATAATTTTTCTAAGAATGGTTAAATTCAGTGTGCAAGACCTAAGAAATGGGAAATTTTAGGGGAATTGGAAAGCCTGGAAAAGTCAAGGAAAATGTATTTGCTGTGAAAACGTTTACATAAGCTTAGCTGGTTATTAGTTAACACAAAAATAAAGGAATGACATGACTTCATTGAAAGAAATTAATAATTCAAATTATCAATTTTAAAAATAAACTAATATCATTGATTTGACTAAATCATTTTTGCAGAAATGAAGGCTAATATTTATTATTGCTAATATTTTTTTTCAAAATAGTTTTTATAAAGTTCTCAAAAGATCTAAATTTGCTGTTTTATAATGAAAATGTGTGTGCAATCTCCTGCTGATATGCGATAGCAATAAATTTGCATTATATACAATGGCATATGCCATTGCAGAATTATTAAGGCAGAATTGTAAGGCACATACCATAGCTTTCAAATAAAAGGAAAATTAATATTTGGGGACCCTTGCAATCAATACACGAGTTTCTGACGTATAAGATGGCAGAAATGGTTGTAGCATTTTAGACCAATTGCTATATCGCACTAAAAGGCGGCTTACTGCTGCTGTATGCCTTGCATGGAAAACACGAAACCACAATGGCTTAACATAGTTTATATCCGCCATTTTGGATTAAATAATACATGGCCTGGCTTCTTTAGCCCCACGTACAGCTGTTTGATTGCAGGCTGTGGCGAGACTGTGGCTTAAATTTATACATGCGCCTGATTTCGTATTCTCTGCCATGAAGTTGGTCGTGCAACGTGATGAATGATTAACCTTGGGTGCGGTAATAACTCTAGCCAGTCAAGTGAACTTATGATCAGGGAAATAAACCTAGTGGCATATGCAGTTTTTCGCATAGTTTATGGAAATTTCTCAAAAAGCAACTTCTGGAACTTTGGTTCAATGCTGCATTTTTGGATACATGACGTTGTAACATGACGTTGAATTAAAATTCAAGAACGTTCTTTGGCTTTCAACTGTCTGCATAGGCTAGATATAGAATTTACTAGGTAACAAGACACGGTTCCCACTTTCTGGAAAATCAGGGAATGTCAAGGAATGTCATCAGCCCTTTGATTAGTCATCTTTTATTAAAAAAAATTGGTAGAATTGTAATGCAGTTTATCATTTTTATTAAAAGAAATTTCGTTTGAAATTTTAGAGAAATGATTGAAAAGTTGCCAGGAAATCATGTCAACAAAATGAAAAATCTTGTATAAATGTCATAAAAAATGATTGAAAAAGTTGTCAGGGAATCAGAATGTCGAAAACATCAGGGAAATTGTGAATTTGTGATAATATTCATAATTTTTCTTACTTCAAAGACTTATGTAAAATGTCAGAGAAATGAATAACTGCCAGGGAATTCGTGAAATTTCGGAAAAAAAAGTCAGGGAAATTGAGAGCCAACTGATTAGTCATCTCTTTTTATAAAAATTTGAAATAAAATTCTTTACATTTATTACTTTTAAAAAAAATCTTGTTTCAACTGTCAGGTAAATTCTTGAAATGTTGATAGGATCTTGAATTCGGAAACATGTCAAGTGAGTTAATATAGTTTGCATTAGCCAATTGATTAGCTATCATCTGAACACAAAAAAACTGAGTTGTGTATCACATGAACCAAAGAATGTTGCTGTATGTCAATTTTTAAAGGTCCTGTTATTACATTTTTAAGTTGTAAATTTGTAAACGCCCTGTAGGAGAAAGGCATAAAGCACAATTGCCTTTATAAATAGTTTGTAACCATCTTTGGTGACAAACATAAGGAAACGTCTGTGCTTTATGCACAAAATCGAACCTCCCACGTGATATGACATCGGCAGTCAAAACAGAAAAGCAACAAACAACAAAATGGAGGATGACGTTCTTGTGACGCACATTGTTGCATGTGTTTGACAAGGAACTAGAAACGATGAGAATCCGTGAATAATCAGGACCAACAGGATCAAGGCTGAAGGAACCATGTCCAATCTGATCCGCATGCATGGCTCTGAAACATATGTTATGTTTGACTCATCTAATACTTGCTTTTTGCATTAGAGAAGTTTTCCTCCATTGGAATTGTTTGAGTGTCATTGTTGAGGATTGTTACACATCCTCAGATCATGTCTAAACAAGTTGAACTCATTTAAAAGTCAAGGAATTTGCAATACCTAATCTAGTAGACACCCTGTAATATAAGATGGGCTCAATTTGATATCTGTCATTGTTTACACATTGATGTTGTGTTTTTTTACCTGATGTTGACCAGTTATGTACATGTACGGGATGTTTACCGGTCATAGAAGTCATGAAATGAGATACAGGTCATGGAAAGTCATGAAATTCACATTAGGGTCATGGAAAAGTTGTGAAATTTACAACAGGGTCATGGAATTTTGTCTTTTTGTTGATTCACAAAATGTAAATGAGGGTTTTTCTTCATTTGTCACTTATTGACTTATTGCCGCAAAATTTTTTCGTCTACATCATGTTTTTCGCCAATAATCATGTCGTCATTTGAGGTAGAATGTTTCTGAGATTCACTATTTATTGATTACATAAAACTTGAAAGGCTCCATATTCTAATAGGCATGGGACGATTTTTGAAGTCATTAAAAATGCATGGAAAGTCATGGAATTCGCAATACCATATCCAGGCATGGATATAGGCATGGAATTTTTTGAAAGTCATGAAAAAGTCATGACATCTGAAATTCAAAATCCAGTGGACTCCTTATAATACGCGATTTGATCTCTGGCATTGAGTACACGTCGATGTTGTTTTTCGACCTTATACTGTGACCAGTTATGCACATGTACTTCTGTTTATATCCAAGTTGCTGCAAGAGGACAGTGTGCGTTGGCAGCTAATTAAAGTTGCATTTGGCTGATGAGCAAACAAGCTTCTTTTTCATCAGTTTAGTTTGCCAAGCACTTTTATGGCCGTAATGCAATATCCCCCACTCCCTTTTAGCCTCATTCTCACAGGCTTCACCTGGAGGACGTGCTCAGCAAGAGGTTGAGCAATGTGAGGATGAAGTGACCTCACTTTGGCAGGTGTTCAAGGAAATTTGGGCGTTTGGTTTGTTCCTCTGGTGGGGCAAAAGTGAACTAGCACTATCTATCCTCAATGGGATCTTGAAACGCAGTGGGTCTATTGATCGCTATTGGCTATCCCGTCATCTCATAACACGCAGTTTTCTGGTTCGTTTTGGTATTCTACTGGATCTTTGTCTCGTAAGTTTAAGGTTCATCAGAAATTCATGAGACGGGTCAAGCAGCAGCAGAAATTGCTTTATTTATTAATTGGGCTTTGTGGGTGGATTTGTAGAAATGCACGGTTGTCATAATTCTGACATACGGTCATACTCATCTACTGTGCATGGAGATTGTGATATCCAAAATTTGATTTGGACCCAAGTTTCTGCATGACAGAGGCAGAATTTGATGAAATTTTTTATTTTGATTGGATTTTATTTTCATTTGATAAGACGATTACAAGGTCTCCTCCATGCTGAAATGGCGATTGACATATTCCTATAAAAATAGTTTTCGTGCAACTCTGTTACCCTTCTGCACAGAATTCTTGGAAAACAAAAATTTCTTGCATGTAGCCAATTAACAAATAAGTGATCGGAAGAAAATAGCTTATTGGATTCAAGATTTTTCTTGAGAACCAGCACGTTTGTTCATTATTTATCATAGGTTTTTAATAGATTAAGGCTTTCTTACTTGGACTCTTAAGATTAAACAGTTCCTAGAAAAAATGTGGATTTTGTCAACACTACTAGTTCCATCCAATATTTCAAAGGGTTTCTGGAAAGTCAGCGAATTTGGAAAATGGCTGGGGAATACCAGGGAAATTGAGATAGTCTATTTTTAAGATCTTTGAAAAGGTCAAATTTAAGCTGTGATGTCAGAGGATAGGGGTCAGCCAACTGATTAACTTTTGTAAAAATTTGCAATACAATTTCATGTAAAATTGTCAGGGAAATTTACTTGAAAATTTCAGTAGAAAACCTAACTTGAAAAGGGGTCAAGCTCTTCCTTAGCCAATTTCCTTGATAATGTTAAGGATGTTTCTGAAAAGTCAAGGAAAATCAGGGAATGTCAGGGAAATAAAAATGCGTCGGAGAATTCGTGGAAATTGGTGAAATGTCCGGGAAATTGAGACAGTTTGCATTAGCCATCACCTTTTTTTTAAAAAATTTGGATAAAATCCATCGTTTCTTATTTTGTTTAAAAAAATCTCATGTAATATGTCAGTGAAATCGTCTTGAGAATTTGAAGTGTGAATCATAGCTGATGTGTATGGTTTCGAGGTTTTAAAAACCGTTTTAGAAACTGATGGAAACATTGTGACCACATGCCAGAACGCCACGCTATTAAGTTGTTCTAAACCATTTCTGGTAATGAACACACGTTCAAACATCATAGCTGATGTGTATGGTTTTAAGGTTTTTGAACGGTTTTATGTAAATTTCCGGTTTTGAAACGGACCTTATTTGCCGAAAGCTTGACAATAATTAAGTGTATATAGTGTGTCCTAATGTGTCATTAATGTCCATGAAACATTCATCTTGAGTATACATTGTGCTCACATGCCAGAACTAACACTGTTAAGAAAGTCGTTCTCAACCACTTCTGGTAATGAAAAAACGTTCAAACATTCATAACATTCGTTGGCATTTGCTTCAAATTCTGGCTGACGTTTGCTCTTTTGGCTCACATCCCATGTTTATGTTTTCCTTTTTCTCCTTTTGAAATTTCCCTTCAAACCGTGTTTTTTGGCAGCTTTGCTTTTTATTGTGATGCCTCACCAGACAACCGCCAATGCATTCTGGAAACTACTTCGACATTTCTGAACGTCTGAATTGCTGCTTGCACACATATGCCAAAATGCGGTCTGAATTGCGTTTATATCGATCTTTCATCGGAGCTAGACGCCACATTAGGTTGCTTTCTAGGAAAAACCAAGATTGTGCCCTTATTTCGTGGAGTTGCACGAATTTTTTGCTGAAAATGCACGTTGTGATGGCCTTAGTCCACCAACCTTGTATCCAGGCACTTTTGTGATATGGCTTTCAGAATAGATTGTTCATCAAAATGTGTCTGGTAATGTGATTGGAATTTAAATGCGGAGAATTTAGTATAAAGTCTGACACGTCCAACCTACCATCACGTACTTGTGTCTGAACAGGCTCGTTTTGAGGATCTATGGGAGGACATGGATGCCATGTAGCCTTGACATTTAAAACCATGAAGCACATGAGACCTCAGCCTCTTTGTTAACTCAACGTAATGCTATCCTTGGCAAGTATGGCGGCGTACCCTATTAAAATGATATGCATTAAGGCGAACCTGTTGATGGTTACAGCGAAATTAAGTGTCCTCAGGGATTGGTTTTCCATTGGCCATCTTGATGACAGTGTTTGAATGTTTTGGATCCTCAGCAAACTGGCATTTCAATTTCTACCTAAAACAAAGGTGTCTGTAATACTGTAAAAGTAAAATGTGACTTAACTTTGCAGAAACTCCAGAATAGTGGAGACTATTCATGGTAATCATGGTAACCGGATGTCTACCTGTCACGGAAGTCATGGAAAAGTCATTAAATGAAAAATGCAGGTTATGGAAGTCATGGAATTTGCATTACGAAAACATGTACGTGAAGTTGCCAAATCATAACATTGTAATTGTCTGGAAATCAGTTTTTATAACGAGGGGAGAAACTACAGTTTAGTGCGCAATATTATTTGGGTAAATTTAGTTTATTACGAAAAACAATAGGTTCAAAGGTTGTGCAGCGTTGAACTTAACTGTCATGGGGAAGTCTTGGAAAGTCGTGAAATAACCTTCAGGTCATGGAAGTCGTGGAAAAGCCATGAAATTAACATCAGGGTCATTTCATTTTTACCTTTGATTCACAAAAAATTGGGTTAAAATTCATCATGCATTAAGATGACGTACAACTTTAAGACCCCATATTCCCATAGGCATTTAACATTTTTTGAAGTCATGAAAAAGTCATTGAAAAGTAAAGGAATTTGCGATACCAATTCCAGTTGACAACCTGAAATAAAGAAAAAGCAAAGTTTGCTTTAGTGATTTGTGCCATTCTGTTTTCATATCCAGCATTTTTAGGGCTGTACTACAGAATGTGCCCTGCTCCCCCCATATACACTATGAGAAAGTGGGCTTCTCCTAAAGGCTCGTATGCTGGCAGTGATTGCCTGGCGGTGGGGGGCAGCTAAGCAAATTCAGAAATTGTTTTTATTTTAGTTTAAGTCCCCAATCACTTCATCCGAAATTCATTTGTGTAAATATTATCGTTTGACTTCGGAAAATCATAATTAATACCATGAGAAAAGTCTTTAAATTCGGATAAATCAGTTGGTGGTCATGGAGACGAATGGCATGGTATGTCGTTGAAAGCTAGTGAGCTTACTGTTACGTTAATGGAAAAGAAATGTATTAGTTTTATAAGCCAGCTTAGTTTAGCATTGTTTCTTCAGCTTGTAAAATACTGTTAATACAGTATTCAAGGATGCTTCTAAAGGTTAACAACTTCTCTCGTATTTATTATTGAATTCCTCAACAATTTCATTCCACTGGGAAATGCGTTCATTAAAACATATTCGAATGCACACATTTTGTTTCATGAAATACACAAATTATGTTTCATTCAAAATTCTTTTAAAATCTGAAATGAGGTTATAAACCATGCGCAAAGAGGCTTTGTGATAGACGATGAAATGTGCGAGGGATTTGTTTTGAGTTTATTATCACGTTGAAAGCTGTTATGTAAACCATATGAAAGGCGTTTTGAAAGTGAAATTGGCTATGGGTGGCTGCTTTTATGTTTATGATTTTTTTGTCTAAAATATGGCACATGCAGCGAAAGTATTAAATTGAGAGAAAAGAGGAGCGAGCCAGTAAGTTCATTTGCCAACGGAAGTCATCAACCATTTTAATATCAACTGGCTCAATTATTTTAATTGGCAAGTGCTGAAATATCATTCCAAGGGCTGTCATAAATAATCGTCTTCGTTGCAATACAGAAAGTAAGTTTTGCTCAACTCTTAATTATGCAGATGTGAGCATTATTTTTGGGAAGAACAGAGGGTCTACTTGCTTGACTGTTGTTAGTTTATATTAATGTTGTTTTTATTTTGCATTTCTGAGAAATTTGTAGCCATGTGCTACTCGACTTAAGTTTCTATGACTCGTGATAGCAATTAAGCTGCTTTGTCTAAATAAAAACCTAACATGTGACCATCTTGGCTGATGCATTGCATTGACCACTGTAAGTCTGGAAGTGGACACATAATGACAATTCGTAGAACGCATTACGAATCATCAAAAACATCTAAATTTAGCTTATTACACATTGATGTCCAAGCAAATGTTTGCACAGCGCAAAATACTTACAAATGGAGTTATTTGTTAGCGTCTTTAAGCATCTCTAAAGGTTCAATACTAAATTTAGCCATCGAATGCTGATTCAGGGGTTCCCCGAACCTGGAAAAGCAGGAATTGTCAGGGAAATTGGATAAGCCTGAAAATGTCAGGGAAAATTAATTTACTTTGAAAAAGTCAGGGAACTTAAATAAATTTGTCAGGGAACTTATAAATTGTGTAAAATAAATTAATAATGAAATTGTCATTTGAAAAACAAACTAATCTAAATTTGCTATGTACAGTATAATAAGCGATAAATGTAATGTTCCTTACATTAACATGCACATGTACCTTGTTTTTGAATTTTCAGTTGTCAGGGTGGTCAGGGAATTTGTTTTTAAACCTGAAATGTCAGGAAAGTTTGTTTAACCTGGAATTTGTTTTTAAACCTGGAAATGACGAGTTTGCTTTTAAATCTGGAAATGACAAGAGTTTGTTTTTAAATCTGGAAATGACAGGAAAGTTTGTTTTTAATCCCGGAAATGTCAGTGAAATTTGTTTTCAAACTGGACATGTCAGTGAAATTTGTTTTTAATCCCGGAAATGTCAGTGAAATTTGTTTTCAAACCTGGACATGTCAGTGAAATTTGTTTTTAATCCCGGAAATGTCAGTGAAATTTGTTTTTAATCCCGGACATGTCAGTGAAATGTTTTCAAACCTGGACATGTCAGTGAAATTTGTTTTCAAACCTGGACATGTCAGCGAAATTTGTTTTCAAACCTGGACATGTCAGCGAAATTTGTTTTCAAACCTGGACATGTCAGTGAAATTTGTTTTCAAACCTGGACATGTCAGTGAAATTTGTTTTCAAACCTGGACATGTCAGAGAAATTTGTTTTCAAACCTGGACATGTCAGTGAAATTTGTTTTCAAACCTGGACATGTCAGGGAAGATGAAAATTTTGCCTCTGGTGAAACCCTGTAATAACCGAAACATCCAAATTTGATGTTGCGCAATAATGCCAAAGCGTTTCTCCTTTGTGTGGTTGCAATTAGCATTTCAGATTTCATGGAATTGAAATTATAACTTAATTGTCAAGAAACGTCCAAATTTGTTAATACAATTAGTATTTCTAAGATTTCATAGAATTGAAATTGCGACTTAATTGACAAGAAACATCTTCTTCAAGAATACCCAATTAATTTTCAAGATATCAAGTGCTGATTTCGGTTTCGATTCAACTTATTAGAGCATTTCTTGGTAATGTGTACCTCGGTTTTAATCTGTCGAAATAATCAATACATGTACGAAGCACATTTTTCTCTGGAAGTTTATGGTAATGGTACTCGAGGGATTTAAGGATTCGATGAAT
Organism: Kryphioiulus occultus; assembly: GCA_034687865.1. NCBI lineage: Eukaryota > Metazoa > Arthropoda > Diplopoda > Julida > Julidae > Kryphioiulus > Kryphioiulus occultus. Next base: position 59,779 of record JAQGAF010000253.1, read on the forward strand.
TCGTCTCTATTTGGGTATGAAATTAGACATAAGACGTATAAGGGGATATAAGAAGGGTTTATCTTTCGAGCTATTTCCAACCTTCCATGAAAGTCTGTTTAGACCAGAAGTGATTTAACCCAATTTTTGGGCTTTTTAAGCTGGGCACTTTAGGCATTTTGTTGCCTCAGCTGGTGGATGCGTGGGTGGATGCATCACACCAATTGAATTAACTAGGAAATTACATGGAATATCCTGTGGAAATGGCTGCAGATGCTCAGACTCGAAACTTACTTTTATCTTAACCAGAATTTCGAAGAATTTTCAGCTTTCTCAGGAAATTGAAGCTTAATTAATCCGTGAAATTAATTGCGCAGATACACATGCGTGTGCTCTTTCACATAATGAACGTACAAACGCTCCAGTGGACTATGAAATCACTGTTCGCATTGTTGGTCAGCTGATCCAGTAACTCAGTTGGCTAAATTTTGAGTTGATACTGCTTGTGTAATTTGATTATGCGCATGCTTGATAGTCTTGAACTTGTCATACGGAAGACACTACATCGTCAGGGTCAGTTCGTGCAGTGGTCAGTTTCAGGACTTCTATGCTGGGCCCACAATTAATTTTAAAAGCAATATAAAAATGCTGGATGAAATAGGATGAATTTAATTGCTAAGTGCAAGATGTTTTGACTGAAATAGCAGGATCTGGAAGAAGGCTATGGATGATTGAGAAAACGTCAGGAAATTTAAACTTAAAAGGGGAATTACAAAATTTTTGAACGGGTTGGCTAGGGTTTACTACCCAGAAGCGGAAAAATGGTTAAAATAACAGGGTTTCCCTGACTTGGAAATCCTGCAATTGTCAGGGAAATTGACATGACTTGGAAAATTATTTACATTGAGAAAATCAGTCTACAATGCTTAGCTTGGTTAATCCAAAAATCATGAGATACCGAGAAATTTTCTGAAAAAAATGTATAATGAATGTGACACTTTGAAAAAATGTAATCTAAATTTGCTGTTTGCTAATGAAGCTACTGTATATCAGGGTTTCCACTTTCTTGAAAGTCAGGGAGATGAAAAACTGTCAAGGAATTCGTGAAAATGTCAGGGAAGTTGATATAGTTTGTAATAACAGTTGACCCTGTTATTACCATTCATGGAGAGCATTTTTTTTTAAAACGGCTAACATTCGCATTGAGAACTTCTTTTTTTGCAAAAAATTATGAATAATTTTTTTTTAAAAAGTTCCCACTGCTTTCCCTTCATTATTATTTCTCAATACATTGTTTCTAAAAAGTTGCCTTTCGCGACGTTAAATTATTACTATCGCTGCACAATTTTTTGTATGGCAACGTATAGACTTAAACCTATCATTTAAGACCTAGTTTCTTTTAAAAAAAAATTCCCCTATGTCATTTCTGGTAGCATTAATATTGCAAATATCTAAAGTCCTAAGAAACACAGTACTGTATTATTGAAATGTGCATTTTTCACAAAATACTTCACTAAATCTCCGAAAATTAACAACATGTACTATTTTTGTGGTCTAATATGGCGTGAAATTTCGTGTAAAATGTTAGGGAAATTACTGAAAAGTAATTGATCTTGACAACCTGGAAAAGTCAAGGAAGTAGAAAACTTCATCTGTTTGGTAACCATTGTTCTAATTATACTGCTGCTATTTTCACTTTTGCCATATTTTCTCATTTGAGTAAATTTTAAGAGGTTCATTTCTGATTCGTACTGTGTTGAGTAGCGCCATCCAGCCAGCAACGTGGCAAACTCTTAACTGTAAAAGTGACAAGCTGCAAATTCAGCTCAGTCTAGCCAGAACTACTTTTCTTACTCCCTCATAATCATTTCTATGTAAAATTAGCCCACACTAAGTTGGTTTTCTATACTGTCTTCACACTGGATTTATTGTCAAGCTCAATTAGATGTAAATATAGCTCCAGTCCAGGGCCCTACAATGCACCAATCAGATCGCTCGTACTGATAATTGATAATGGGGTTTAATTGTTCACTCTTAATACCAGGCTGCTTAATACTGTCGTGTCTGGAACATCTTGCTGAGGAAATATTAAACTAAGAAAAGATTCGATGCAGACGAATCCAACCGGAAGTTGTTTTCTTGCGCCTTAATCTTAAGGTAGTTTACACTGGACACTATATTTAGCAAATGCTGACAGGTCAGAAATAAGTTTCCTGTCCTTGAAGCTACTGAAGTGCTCTTTGGGAGTAGTGTGGTTTGAATCAATCGATTTGTTCTGTCTTGTGTCAGTTGGTTTCTCTGGTACAGCATTGAATTTAATTAAATTTAAAAATGCAAGTTATTGTTCATACGTTTGTAAATAGAGTATCATTTTATTGTCTATACAGTAGAACTTGTGTTAGCAAATTCCGCCTATAGTAATATCCTCTCTAAACTAATATTACGTGCCGGTCCCCACGTATGTTGAACAAAATATCAAACTTGTTTCCTATAAATGCACTTGCTAGTAAAATTTAACACTCTATGCATGTTTATGGCTAATCAAAGCTGTTTCCAAGTAATAGGCTCTTATCTCTTTTGACTAATAATCTCTCAACTAATATTAAGCACCTATCACGAGGATATTAATTTAGACATGTTCTACTTGTGCATAATTAACTTTTTTCCATATTTTCTAAACCAATAAATTGATTAGTCATCATCTTTTATAAAAATTTTGGATAAAATCCATTCATCATCTTTTATAAAAATTTTGGATAAAATCCATTCATCATCTTTTATAAAAATTTTGGATAAAATCCATAAGTTTTCTTATTTTAAAAATTTCATGTAAAATGTCAATGAATTTGAAGAAATATCATTGAATTCGTGGAAATGACAGAGAAATTTAGATAAT
>JAQGAF010000254.1:0-62521 GCA_034687865.1 Kryphioiulus occultus
TTTACACATTGAATTTTATGAACATTCAATGTTTACACATTGAATTTTATGAACATTCAATGTTTACACATTGAATTACGAACATTCAACATTGGTTGGCTCTTATTTATTTTGAAATTGATTTTAGTTTAGTGATTTGAATTTAGTTTTCTCACAGATGGGTAGCATTTTGACTGAAAGATATAAATTGTCAATTTTTTCATTCACGTGGGCACTAAAATAAGGAAAAAATTTGAAAACGCTTTCTAGAAACATGGTTTCTGAAAGCAAATTTCCTCAAACAGTTACCACAATTCTAGCAAAGAAACATGTTTGGGGAAGCATTAAGTTTTTTCCTCAAGTATGTTTCCTTTTTTTCCATGTTTACTATTTTTCAAGCGTTTTCCACACCAAGAAAACGTCCTCAAACATGCTTCCATGTTGGAAATGTGGAAACATCCTCAATTGAGGCTCAAGTTATGGAGCTAATAAGTTTGGAAAGTCATACCAGAACCTGACCGTTCTGACGTTAAGCAGATGTTGAGTGATTTGGCACATACGTAGTTGTAAGGACATTGCAGTTACGGCTTCACTGACCTTGACAACTTATCTGTTTCTACAGTTATTCTACCTTTCATCGCCTTGTTTCTTATGTGATTACGTGAGCGCTATTTAGACTATTACTCCTGTAGAAACAACTGCTATAAAACTAGACTAATTACACCGTTGTCTACACATATACACTCCACAGGGTCGTTTTTGTTTGCTTTTTCGTGAAATGATTTGTCAAATAAAAAAAAATGTGCAGATGTATTGTCAAAGGAGATCATATTAAAAAAAAATTTCGTTCACATTTTAAATAGGAGACATTTATTAAAATTTGTTGGATATTCCAACAAAATCAAAAGATTAAAACATTATGTAGTTTGGAATCAACGGCAATGATTCCAAATGGTCCCAATGGTGTCTAAAGTGCATAATTTATATCCAGACTCCGAGACGAATGCTGAACATGTTGATTATTTGCGTGTGAAAATCGAATGAGATTTTTCTAAACTGATCTGTTATTAGGCGTGTAATTTTAAAAAAGTTACAATTTCCCGATATACATTCAGAATCTCGCAACAACGGACACTTAGCAAATACCTTCATTTTTTAAACACGTACCACAAACACATACTATCGTAATAAATTAATCGGACAGGGAGAAAAAGAATCGGAAGGCTCGCTAACTAACGGGGCTAATGCAAAAATGCTCACTTTGTTATTTTCTTAACTATGTGCATTAATACCAAAGGTTTGAATCGCATAGTTCTGAACACATTTGGAAGATGGGAGCAGGAATAAACTGGAAGAGGGTATCCCGTTCTCCATCATTCTGAAATAACAATTTTTAAAAGTTTAAAGGGGTGCCAAAGCCAAAATCTGACTTTTTAAAATATTTTGAACTTATAACGAAGACTAAGAAAAACAAGTTTTAGCTTGCACGGAGTTACCAAACAATTCAAATAATGATATAAAAATAAACGAAAATAACGATAAACAATTTTCATTTCTAGTTTTTTTGCGAATCTACCAATAAATAAAAATAAATGAAAATTATTTAAATTTTACTTTCGTTTATTTCGCTCATCGAACCCATTTCAGAAAGATCCAAGCCTTAGTATTCGTTAAATAGTTATTAAAATCTGTGAAATAATACAGCACCCCCTTAAAACACGCCCTCTGACGATGTGATTACACGAAAAGCCTCTTCATTTCAGCACATTTCTTCGTTTGCCTCTTTCAGAAAGTGCAATTGACAGAAACACACCCCTTTGCTATGTATCAAGTTATTTGTAGGATTACCCTGTCTACTGTTACGTCTTAAAGCTTGCAACAGACACGGCTCGGTGAATTTCTTCATCTGTATCCAGTCCGCTAGATGCTAATTGATCCTTTTCTTCACCGGTATCAATCGGGTCTGCGTCTACATTTGAGATTCCATCACTTTTTCCTTCATCTCCAAACAACGATGATGCATGCCTGAAATTTCAAATGTTTGGTGTGAGAAAACTTACAATATCATTTATACGAGTCATATATAACCAGAAAAATTTTTTCCTATTGATTTCTTGGTTATTTCCGATGAAAAATTCAAAATTCTATCAACATTTTTTTCAAAATTCAAAGTAAAATTACTAAGAAGAAAATTTCGCGTTTTTATGATTTTTCATTTCATTTACTCAAGACATTATTAAACTTCAAAATTTAAACCATGACGAAGGATTACATGCTTTCACATTCACTTAGTTCAAAATACAAAAAGTTTGTACCTTCCACGGCGTTGCCCCCCGAAGTAAGATATTTTATGTGATCCTGTAACATAAGGCAGGTTGCCTAGGAAAAAGAAAAACACGAGTTGTCACTCAACAGTAAATTTTGTTCAATTTTATAATTTCACATCTATGAATTGCGCAAGTAGTACCTTTAACTTTTGAATTGAATGTACACTCCTTTGCACCTTTACACGTTTTCAACTTCATCAGCTGATGATGAAGCTCGCTGAGAACCGCAAATGGCATCTGTGAAACAATGTTTTCCATCTGTAAAAGGCAGAATATCGATTACGTTGCATGACTATGTGATGTAAATGAAGATGTGATGTAAATGAAGATGCGAATTGAAATTGGAACCAATGAAAATTCCAGACAGGTAAAAATGTACCATACATTAACCACAATAGAAAGCAATTGTCGTTGAATAATTTAAAAGAGCAGTTCAAATAAAACCAATCATCATTCTGCTAAATTTACTTGATTTATCAGAAATTAAAATCTTACCTGGTATGGATCTGCCGTGAGGTTGTAGTAGCTAACGAAGCCAGTAATAAACTCGCAGAAGAGAAAATTATGGGTTGCGTTTATGGTGCGTGAACACCAGTACGTATTGTTGTTGGAATTTTGACAGAAACAGAATGGGCCATCTGAAACGCAAAATTTAACAATGTTAAATAAATGGACACGGTATTTTAGATGCATTTCTTCTGGCTAACATTTATATTAATTATTCTTTATCATTCGAGCAAATTTGATAAAAAAAATTGCATTGAAATGCTATTAATTAAAAATTAATTTAAATCCACCTGTCCATAACGGTGGTGTCTTCCAGTGATCATTATCATGCACAAAACAGTTCATCTTCTCGATATTGCACGTATAATTTTCGTATTTTTGTTTCCGACGATTTTTTCGCTCTTGGCGCTTTAATTTGTCCTCGATCTTCCACCTTCGTTCCTCCTTTTGCCTTCTCCTGGATTCGCTCTGACTACCGCGTCTGTAACCGCCTCTGTTCGGATTACGTCCGCAATTGAAAAAATTATTACAATTAAATAAAAACGCCCATTAACACTTGCCAAGTAGAAAACGTTGAAGCTAAATTACTTTTTGCCAAATGGCTTCACTTCGCATGGACAATCTTCTTCCTCTTCTCCTTCATCCCCACGCTCTTCCATCTCATCAGTTTCACCAGAATCTTCGTAATTTGGCTCCAAATCAGACGTGGGGCCAGTAGCGGAAAGAGGATGATGGGCTTTGCTTCTTCGCGAGAAAAACAAATCCTCGGGACGTTTTTGTTTCAGATGCTTTCGTATTCCCTAAAATAAACTAGTGTTAAAAAACAAACGAACAAAAAAGATCTCGTTAAAACTGACTATTTCGAATTACCTTTAATTCGTCTAATCTTTCTTTAAGAACTTTGATTTGATTGTCTACGTTGTTTTTACTTTCCTTCCAAGCCTCCATGTCGCTGTAAACATCATCGGTGCAATTCACGTTGTTATTTGGTGTTAACTGGCAACCTGGGATGAGAATAATAGGAATTTGAAAATCAATAACGACGTCTCAGTAAATCACAAAAAACATCGTCACTCGTGTAGCAATTTGGGATAAAATCCATCATTAGTCATCGGGTTTTACACAAAAACGTACAATGCTGACCTGTAGTAGTGCTTGGGAGATGCTTAATCGATCGAGTCGTCTTACGATAATCCGACGAATTCTTATCGTCAACCTAAATAGGAAATTAAACTTGTAGTAATGGAAGTGTATGTACCAGTCTCTACACCAGCAACAATTTAAAGCTAGCAAACCTCGAGTTCTGGGTATATGTATTTCAAATTGAGGATATCGAACAGCTGATAAACTTCATTTAAATCAAACTCCTCCGAACTTCGGCGACCTCTCGAACCAATAAACTGAGGCTTGAAACCTATGAAGATGGAAATGTAAACATTATTTTTTATGGCACCAGGACGTTACTGTACAAACCTGAAATGTGTTTTTGCCAATTTAACCACAATAAACAAATTTGTGAAACATTTCAAAAACAAAATGCTAGTGTGGGAGTAAATTTGATTTTTCTCAATTTATACAAATTGTGGCTCTGCATAGGCCTACATATGAAAATAGGATACTGAAGATATATCAGCAACATTAATGGTGGTTGTCAGGGATTGTCTGGAAATTGAGATTTCTAAGGAATTTCAAGCCTTCACCTTTACTAACATGGTCTCTGAGAAATGCTCGCTGCCGTCTCTTTTCGATCGAGTCCAACGACGGCGAGTTGAAGATTGAAGAATCTATGGGACACCGGCATTTACTCTTGCGAAGCAAACGGCATTTCTGCATCTTCCATCTCTTTCCATCGTAAAAACATTCCCATTTCTAGCAAAGCAAAAGTTGATGATTTTTGATCATAAATTTGCGGAAGCTACTAGAGAAAAGTTGGCAAAGTGTTAAACGGACCTGCTGGGGTTGGCACGGGGACTTGTATTCCAGACTTTTACATATTTGGCTGAGAGGTATTGCTTTATTCAAAGCCGGATGCCTTCCGTCAGACCAAGGCAATGAAGGTGTTGATGAACTAATGAAAAAAATGCAACAAAAGCTTAATGTCATCAACTGACAAACATTTCAGAATCTATCTTTTTGCAAAGCTTTCGTAGCTAACTTACATAAATTTCCGGGGTTTCGCATTCGGAATTTTCGTTTTTCTTTCTGTCGTTCCAGCATTTTGTCTTCCTGCACTACGAATACAATTTTACATTATACAACTAAATTGACAACTCCGCAAGAAATAACACGATATTGATTTGAATCTCACCTTTCAACTAGAAAAGTGTCCCTCCATGTCCGTTTTCTTAGCATTCGCCAATCGAGATCAGTTTTATCTTCACTGAAAAGTGAATTAAATCAGCCTTGTTATAATTAACTTAAATTTAGTTTGATATTGAAAGTGATGCCATGGCTACCCTAACCTTATTAGCTCCTTCGCTCCCAAAATGAGTTTCATGACGCTCTTGCCATCCATGTGCTCAGGGACGGACACCCCCGAGATGTCCAAAAATGTCGGCGCAAGGTCCAAATTGAGAACGATGTTAGGTATACTACACCCCGAATAAACACGCATTATGAACATTTTCAAAGATGTGATGGAAAATCCAAAAAAAAACGTATATTCTGCAGGCACCTTATTCCTTGTGGTACAATCGGACCTCTTACATAAAAAGGCACTTTGATATCAAATTCAAAGGGCATGGCTTTCCCCTTCACTAGTCCAAATTGGCCCAAGTGGTAGCCATGATCAGATGTATAAAAGATGTACGTATTGTTAAGCTCTCCGAGCTCCTTTAATTCATTGTATAACTGTCGAGAAGAACATTTACTATTATTACCAAGCTAAAACAACTTTCAATTTGCTATAGCAGATAATAGTTTTCCAGGAAATCATCCTGTCTTTCTGTAATACTAATCTTTAAGACGAAGAAATTACCCTGTCTAAGGCATGATCCACCGACTGCAGAGTTTGCAATCGCTTCCTATGCAATGCATCGGTGAATTTTATGTGCATCGGCTCCATTTTACCCGTGGTTCTCAGGATCCATTGCTTGTCGTTATTCGGTGCATAATTCCAACTTGGAGTCCTTAAGAAAAACACGTCAAGTGTAACATCACCGCTGACGAACGTAAATGAGGAGCAAAAAAAAAAACCTCGTTATTAATAGACAGCCTCACCTATGTGTCGTTTCGTTAGGAAACAGACTTTGGTATTGCGGAGCGGCATCTTCGGGTCCATGAGGTGCGGGATAGCTCAACACCATCATGATGGGTTTGTTCACGAACAATTGCTTCGATTGTCGGAAGAACGACAGACTGTCATTCGTAATTAAATCAGGATAGTAGTCCTGAAAGACAAAGGGCGCATTTTGAGACGGTATGCGGGAGCAATAATTAACGCTATGGCATGATCAACACGTGGTAATTAAAAATAAGAAGAGTGGAATATATTCATTTTGGCCCAGCAGATAATCGCCATAGCGTTGACCCAATAACCTATTTTCTGCAGAAAGTGTGACTGGAGCAAACAATTTAAACTATTACTCAAATTCCAGAAAACGAAAAATACACGATTGTGAAGTATCACTAAACAATTTTTCTGCCGGGAAATAAACCTATGGATCTAAAGTGTGCTAGACGCTTGAAAATTCCCAGTTCGCTGCTTACCTTGTGATAAACATCCCCGTACTTGAATTTCTTTCCATTTCTATTTATGGTGTAATTATAGAAACGAGAATTGCGAATAAGACCGGCCCACTCTCGCCATCCAGGAGGAATATACGTGCCATTGTACTCGTTCAAATATTTTCCGAAATAGCCTGAAGAAGAAAACGAAGAAAGTGAATTACATCGCAAAGTGAAGTGGAAAACAACTCTGAAAGCCAAAATGAAAGTGCTAGGGAACTGGGCAAGCTCGATCATCGATGGATAAGCATTCATATTGTGCAGCGCTAAATTCGGTCAATGCCCTTTCGCTTTCTGTGTTGTGCAAATGAGCTGGATTGAATTACAATTGACGGCAGCACAAAGAAATTGAATAAGGCATATCCATGGCTCCTTGGAAGAAGTTGTGCGCGCAGAAATTCATCAATCCCTTACAGAAAATAAGATCAATATTATGGGTAGCTTTTTGCAGCTAATATTACACAGAAAGTCTGGCACCAAAGTCTGTAGTACCCTTAGCTCGCTGTAATAGGAAGTAACTCGATGCTATCAAAATTCAATTGCAAATATTAACTAAGTGTACAATCAGCAAAAGATGACATCTGCGGGATTTAAAAAGTATGTCAATCCTATTTCCATGTTCCCTGACTTTTCCGGGTCATTTCAATTTCCCTGTATTTATTAAAGATGACTTCTGGAGGCTTTAAACATGACGTCATGGTTTAAAGCTGTAATGGCGCCATTTTCAAAATATGAATTGACATAATTTTAAAAGTGTAATATGAAATCATTTTTAGACAAAAAGTCATTTTTTAAACAAAATAAGTCTTTTTAAAAAATTCTTTAAAACATGACGCCATTTTTTAAAGACAAAATGACGCAAAACGGCGTCTTTTTAAATGACTTTGTAATGCTTGCATTACATTTTTATCGCATTTTTATTTTTAACCTTCCAGCTCGTTTTTGACGAAAACATGAAAATAACATTGAACTAAATTTCAATAATTAGTGACAGTGCAGTTTACCAAATCAACGTGAATTTCCGATGCACTATAAATAATCAATGCGAAGTTAGATCATCTTCTTCCAGGATGAATTTAATTTTCAGTTCCCATATTTTAGGTTCTCTTCGCAAACACTCATAAATTTAAGAGCAGAAAATATACTACAGCGTTTTTATAAAATAAACCGAGCTTTTAGTCAGATTAAAACTCACAACGCTACTTGTACCAGCACAATTGCATTAGCCGTAAATGTATGTTTAAGTCCTTATCGATTTGGATCGATCTGATCTCGAGTGTGATTTTTGCAAGCAAAGCGAGCGAGCTAAATTAATTTGCATCAGCACAAATGCCACATTCATTCTCTGCACGAAATGCTAGAAACCCGATTACAGTACACGCACACGATGCCAATGCCATCGAGACAAATTAGGTTTTATCTTCTCTCATGTCCTAACAGCCTATTTCTGATCGTTTCTATGCTGAGAAATGCAATAACGTTTCTGGTAAAATTTAATTCAATTTCAGTCAGGATTTGCATTATTTCTCGAGTTTTAAAACCCAACACTTTACTGCGAGTGCTTTTCCATCTAATGAACCATCAATCGATGGAAACTTAATTACACGGTGAATGGGGGGTGGATACGAGGGCATTAAAGGGTTTTTAACACCCATTTCCCTCATTAATGGATCTAGGCTCGCTATTAAATAGTATTTATTAGTGCATAAGCACCATTTGCCGAACGAGCAAAGTGAAGTAGGCCAAGATTGCCTTCCAGAAAGTCAGAAACTGGCACCGAAAATAGATCCAAAACACAAAACTCGTGATTAAAAATGCCTGTGGATTGTTAGTTAAAGTGCAGTTAAGAGACAATGCAGAAACACTGCCTACCTCTTACATACAATGGAAGCAATTACCAGTTCAAGACACTTTTCCATCAGTAGGCTGCCTACCAAAAACCCAATTCGTGAATTAAAACTTACCCGTTCGATAACCCGCGTTGTTAAGGTACGTAGCGAAGGAGCGAGATTCGTGCGTTTGCTGCCAATAAGGAGATGAGCAATTGTCGTTGTTGGTGAACACGTGATGGTTGTGCACGTACATGCCGGTGAGCATGGAGCTGCGCGATGGGCAGCACATTGGGGTGGTCACAAAAGCGTTGGTGAAATGTGCCCCACCATCGCGAAGAATGCGGAGGGCGTTCGGCATGTACTTCATGGAATCTGAAAGTCAATTAGATTGAAAATTATTTTCGACTCTTGAGGCAAAGGTCGTTTACGAGTTGACAATCTGATAGCTGGACTTAGCACAGACGCTATGAGAAAGTGAGCTTCTGCCAACGGCTCGTAGGCTGACAGTGATTGCCTGATTTGCAGTGATTTGCAACTCAATTTTCCTGACTTATCAAAAAAGAAATCTGCAACACTACAATTAATTATATTTTTGTACTTTTCCGTGAGGATGACTAGCGCAAATTTTAGAAATTATAGATCTGATCACGAAATGATGGAATTGGCCATAATTTTGTAAGAAGATATAATAAAGTTAATTAGGAGACTGCTGTAGGCGAAATTTTTGAGAAATTACAAGAAATATTGGATTTTTGGTGTATTAATATTAATAACCATGCGAGCACTAGAGGTTGAACTACTAGATCTCAAACACTGCATTTTTGAGGACTTTTCTTTCAAAATAGCTGTGCCACAACAAGTTTCCAGACATTATGAATTTCCCTGACTTAATGGTCAAAATGTCCACATTTCCCTGACTTTTCCTGATGGTATGAACCCTGCATTATATTGTTAGAGTAATTTAGGGCAGGAAAAAAACAACTCAGAAAAAAACAAAAATTAAGGTAAATTTCAACAGCTAGGGTAGGTATTATTCTTGTCTACGGGGCATATACCGTATCTGTTTCCGCATGTCGATAATGCATACTGTCATTAAACTGCAAACCTGTAAACCAACTTATAATTTAATTTAACTTAAGAAAGGGCTCCTTAAAGAAATTGAAGCAGCACACGTACTGAGCTCCACATCCTGGTCATCCGTGATGATGAGGATGATGTTGGGCCTTCTCTCCTTCAGCGGCAGATACTTCTTGCCCTTCGCTTCGGACCTTGCGTAGCCACCGTGCCGCAGCCTGGTGGGCCTCGTCTTCTGCTGGTTGGCCTGTCCGAAGAAGCCCTGCCTGCGGCCATTCCCAAAAACAGAGCCTGATCCAATGGACGAGGAAGACGAGTGAGGGTTGAGGGACCTCTTCGGCGTCACCAGAAGAGCGGCGTCCAGCATGAGCAGCAAGGAGACGAGGAAGGAGCGAGTCACTCGCATTTCCTTTCGGCCGCGATGAATCGCAAAAGTCAAACAGAAAATGCCAGATCTGGAAGAAGAAAAAAAGAAAATAACGACATTAAATATAATTAAAGTCCCCGAACCGCATTCAAAAGGCCACTTTCAATGAAATATGATTTGGATTAAGTCATGGGTGCACAACACACCATGGCATCAATGGCACAAAAAAACCTCAGAAAAAATTGCTGACTGAGCAGCAGCTCAATTTCGCATTGTGCGAGTTATTAATGCGCACGGAGCGCCAATTTAACTTTATTATCTCATCAGATGCAATCAAAGTGTCAGCTGTTTCGTCTTGTGCCCTCGCTGGAGAATTTGCGTGGCAGAAAAGCCATTGGGAACCAGTTTAATTTTAGCCAATGGAATTCGAACACAAAGCCTGCCTGTCGTATGTGATGAAAACAGGCATTTCAAAGGATTTCAGATGAAAAAGGAAATTCACAGTAAGTAATGTTAAATGTAAAATTTTGGCAGAAATTTAAGTTTTACAATAATTCAACCTTCCTCAAATTGGATCTTTATGGTTTTTTTTTTCAGTGCTGGGAAGTTTAAAGCTGTAAAATCAGCATATTGAAATCAACTGCTCTGAAAAAAAACCAAGTTTTCATGAAAAATGTTCTTCCTATGCAGAAAATTAATTTAACCAGCTGATTCTTAAATGGATACAGTCAAAAATGGAAATAATTCACAAGCAGCATATGTTAAAATGCCATGAAGTTTGGTGTCATTTTTCAAACAACGTGTAGTCTCGAACTGGAAAAGATAAGCTGAAATTAAGCGTACGTTGGGGACATGGTACAAGATGAATTCGTGCAACTAAGGGGATTGTGCGAAGAAATTGATAAAAACAAATATATACATGTACATCAAATATGCGTATAATTTTTAGCTTCTATCGGTATAGTTGTTCTTAGTATGCTATACATGTACATGTAAAGCTTTGTAAGTATTCAAAAATAATTTTAACAAGAAATGTCGCTCTTCGTTGACCAAGTATAAGAAAAGCACCTTAAATAATTGTTGGAAACTGAATAAAAGTATGCAATATGGCCATGACTCCAAGCGCAATTTTTGGATTGATAAAATTATCTACAACGCAGTCGGCATGTAAATGAGCAGCACCGCAATGTAGTAATTTTTTGATATTAGATGAAATATAGGATTTTCGTAAAAGGACAAAAAAAAATATAGAAATTCTGAGGATTCTAAGAAATGAGAATTCCCCATAAATTAAGACGGATAAATAGCCTCAACTTACATGATCGAAAAAGCCTAATAACCAGTCAAGTTGTGCACCAAAATCCAAGATTTACAGCCCATTATATCACCGCGATGATCAGCCAAATGCGCGTATCAAGTCGGCCCACACCATACTCTGCTGCCAATGTCAGTCGCAAAAGGCAGTTTTTAATAAGCGATATATCATGGTTTTTACTGGGAAAAACATCTCCGATGGATTCTCGATCATAAATCAAAACTGGCATCAGCCGAAAGTAACGTGAATATCATAGAGCGCTCAGAGTTAACCTTGGAAGGAACCCAACCCTTGATTTTTTGTTTAGAGGAAAGTTTGCGCAAATTTCTCCGAAATAAGTCTTCAACAGGAACCAAGCAGTCGAAGCTAGAATTGATGCCGTGCACTCTGACACGTAATTTTCTTTGAAGTCTAATAAATATGATCCGTATCTAGAAACCCAGGTTTGCTCCAAAACAATATTAACACAATGAAAGCTAATTGTGATGACTAGTGCTATACAAAGAATAGTCCTGATGTATCGCTAAACTGTTATTCAAAAACGTCAAAAAAAGCAAATCTTAGCTAAAATACAATTTAAACTTAGTATTTTAAACTGCAAATATCATAATTACCTACTAATGACAGTTTTACTTGTGATACAACTTGCCATTTTACACTATCTTGAATAGACGCAATTGAGTTTTTTTTGCATTCTAGAACATCTTACTTGGAATCTCACGTTCCACGGTTGCCATGGCTGCCACGTGCGCCGCCTCCTCGCGCATCGGCACGTGACTCAATTCAACCGATCAAAGCTCCATTAGCATCTCATTCAAATTTTTGGTATATAAAACAGTTCAATTTCACTTGGATAACTCGAGCTAAGTTGCAATTTCAATTTTTTTTTTCTTTTCTGCGAAATAATTAGGGCGTGTGTTCGTAGTGTGTTCCTGCATTTGAAATTTGATGGGCGAGTCATTCGGGGAAATGTTATTGCGGATGTTCCATAAAAAAAAACCTCAATGAACAAACTGATTTGACAACACCCTAGATACAGATACGTTCACAGAAAAGAACTACATGCACCATGTCTTAGCGAAACTAAGTAGTTTACCTACACTGTACTTGGCACAAACTGACTGTGTTTAAACGGTTTATGATGCCTTGTCCACTTCTAGGAAACGTTTCCCAGAACCACGGTTTATGGAAACATATTTCATCAAAATGTTTCGACATTTCTAGCAAGGAAAAACATGTTTGAGGAAACGTACATTACTTGAGGAAAAAGGCACCAAATGTTTCCTCAAACATGTTTCCTTGCTATAAACGAGAAAACATTTTGAGGAAACCTGAATCCAGAAACCATATTTCTAGGAAACGTTTCTAAGGTCTGGACAAGGCGAACAAATTGTTTGAGGTTAGGATACAAGTATTCTTACCAAAAATGAAATGAAAAAGAAAAAGATGAGGTGATAAACGAGAAAAAAAAAAATAACAAGAAGGTTAATATCAATTCCCCAACACCCCGAGTAAGTGCTTCCCTTTAGTGGTCAAATGCTAGCTTTGATTGCTCGCCTTCAAGGGGCTGCCGAAAATAGTTTTAAAGTGAAAATAAAAACCAGAAATCAAAAATTCTATGCATATGAAAAATCCATTTTCGCACATCACTCAATCTTTCAGTTTTCAAAGAAGACCACCTGGCGATTATGGTCCAGCCCCAACTTCACCATAGCATACTGAAAACATTCACCAGAAAGGTTTGCATTTACAGTAGGCTATTATCGAAAAATACAGTATAATGAATTGCAGTTGCCAAACCGAAATATATTCAAGCGTGTGAGGTCAAAAACTGGCGCATACGTTTATCACACGAGGGCTGCGTTGATTATACATTATACAACAGGAAATCAAATAGATAAAGATCTACCTGACAAGCTGCCTAGTTCTTTTTTTAGCGACATTTACTTTGAAACTGACAGGTTTACGATAACGTGCCTCCAAATGGAGATAAAACAATTTTTCGGTTGAGCATTTGCATGCAAATAGGGAGAGTGGGTTGATAATGAAGGAACCGTTTCTTTTTTCAATTTTAAAATATGGACTACATTTGAAATTGCAATTCATACGTGTATTTATACGCTTGATTTACTAAACCCACGCTTTTCCGATTCTATAGCAACTCTAAAATCTTGTTAAAAACTAATGTCTGTGATGAGAGGAGGACTTGTTGATCACCCTGTATTTCTATTTCAGCGTAACTACTAATTTCTTAAAACTAAATTCCCTGAATTTTTCCAGGTTTTCAAGGGTCATAGTCTGATTTTTTCAGGTTTAAAAAATATACTTTAATGATTAAATATGTGCCATAATTCCGTTAAAAACAATCTTTAGAAATAATAACGAACCAAGGTAGGCGATTTTTGTGTGTGCAAAACTAGGTCTCCAAGACGAAACTTGAAAATTACCAGAAATAACGGATTTAAGGGGTAATCTCAATGCGTAATCTCTATATTACCGTCGCAGGTAAAATTGTACATAAAATTTGATCATCACAAGTGCAGAATTTTAGGGTAATGGTAGAATTGATTATCAGGCTAATCGTTGCAGTGATGATTTCTCAGAATTATAACGAACAAACACAAAATACAATTGTGATACTGAAAAATTCCAGGTTTCAATTTAAAATTCTCCGAGTTTTCCTGGTTCTGATGTTTCCAGGTTGGTAGTCACCATGTACTAGGCATTGAACATGCATAAACCAGCCTATCCCGTGTGCACTAAATTACGAAATAGTGAAAAAATGGAACAATATTCAGAGTTCAGAGCATTTTATGCAAGGATGAAAATTCCATTTTTTCAGCAATTTTCCAGGAAATTTATGCGTCTGATAACGTTTGTCAGTATACAAGAGAACCCGAATTAATCTCTGAACCCCAAGACCACTTAGGATGACATTCAATTCGGCAAAACAATTCTGTGAAAGTTTTTTTCCTTTTTTTTGCTGAACAAGTAAGTCCATTAACGATACGTTTTCTCGTACAAATGTCTAGGAAAATGGGTGCATTAAACCATGTCTGTATATGAGCTGCAGTTACATGCACGCTAGAAATTATTCAATAAGACGACATGGAAAAGCCCATTAGGAAATGAACCGCTGCACGCACACATACAACTTTGTTTTGATAAGATAGATTTAATCTTGTTGAAAAAATATGCATTGTCTCGCTTAAAAGAATCCGAAAATCCCTTTCAAGTGAAAATGCATTCAAAAGTCCCGACTTAATTAAATCGAACCAACATATATACGCGACAACATAATTACACGCTGAATTTCGTCATTTTAATGCATGAAAAATACGGACACATTCGGAGTCTTCAGCATTAAAAAATTATAATTAAAAGAGCACAATGCAATGTACTGCAATGAAGACAGGGTGAATGTGCCTAATTGACATTTCACTCGCGAATTCGTAAGTAACATTCATACAATCATTTCTCTGACTTCCCTGACCAAATCAAGTAAAATTTCCTGACTTTCGAAAAATGAAATTTGTAGGAAAAATAAAAATTAAAACAGGACTGGAGGGGAAGCCTAATATCGAATTAAAATGAACATCAACGAATGAAAGATTTCAACTTATTTTTAAGTGATTTTCCATTCAGAGAACACCGCAATCAATTTTTTTTTAAATTACAATGCTAAATTCTTTACAAAATTAATACTCATATGCCATAACGCGGAAATTCCCTGACAAACCAGCAAAAAAAAACAGCAAGTTCCCTGACTTTCCCTGGACAATGGTCATTTTACTCATTCCTGATTTTCCTTTGTCATTTAACTCACACCAAGCTTTTAAGGAATGTAAGAACTAGTACGAACCCTGTTTCTATTCTGGTTATTTGTATTCAAGTTACTACAATTGAGCTTTTTTCTGGAAATGCCACAGAACCCCAGCGATGACATTTTCAACTTTCTTGTTATTGCCAGGTTTTAAAACAAATCTCCATGGCCACCTTGACTAACGAACTTTATAATGTATTTATTGCAGGGTATTCTATAAAACAAATTTTCATATTGAAACTGCACATTTTGATTAGTTTTCTTTTAAATTTACAACTTCAAATCTTAAATGTTACAACAGGATTAACACTCAAATTCTCAAGCCGATTCCCAGACAACTTTTCAGTCATTTTCCTGACATTTCATGATATTTTGTTTTAAAAAACTGATGGATCTTATCCTAAATTAATATAAACGATGATAACTAATCAATTGGCTGATCCAAACTACTGAATTTCCCTGACATATTGACGGATTTTCAAATTCCCTGATTTTCCCTGAATTTCTAGAAAGTGGAGCCCTGTATTAATTGTTTTTGACAGAATTTGCCATCTCTTGGTTTTTTGTTTTTTTTGCGTTTACCAATAACCAGCTAGTCAGCTACTGATGTATTAAATTTTCCTTCCGTTTTCAAGTCAGCAAGTCCATTTTCCCTGACATTTCAAGGTATGCCAGGTCTGTGGGAACCCTGCCTAATTATCCAAGCTAGCTATTCTGGATGGCTGTATTCAAATTATATTCGCTGCAACTGGGATTTTTTTTGAAAATGTAAGTACTATACAAAGCCAAACAATAGGTATCAAACGGTATGATAAATGAGGCTATCCCGGCAACACCAGACGAGTGGTATCAGTTTTGTAAAGTTTATAAAATCCACGAAAATCACTCGATTTTCGGTTCTCTGAATTTGACAAAGTGCTTCTTTCACTGACAAAGAGGTTTCCCCATTATCCCCATGCAATGATGCGTGCAACTCACAACCTTTGAATTTTCAACTGGATTGAGCTACTTGTTCACGCCAGATACTGCTGCATGTCATGGCCATGATTTTAATCAATAAGGGCATTTCAAGCACCATTACTTCCTGACAAACTCATTTCCATAAAAACGGGCCCAAAGCGCAGATTTGCGAAATGCAGACCTCGGCTTGCTCCCCATCACATCTCTTCAAAGTTTCCATTAGCAACAAAATTGGGCTCCATGGCGCTCAACAAACAACGAAAAAGTCGTTTGGATCTTTTATAAGTCTGGGGTAAGCTCGTTTCAGTAATTACGAACCAATCGGAGACTGAGATTTTCGACCATCTGTCGTACATCGATAAAAACGCACTGGGTGCTCTGGCCATAAATCAAGGTATTAAATTTAACTCCACATAAAAATACTGATTAATTCTCCCACCATCATAAAAGTACGCTGCTGTACCATGCACATACGTGTATTAGCGTAATCGACGATTAAAGCAATTTGAATTAACACATTTTGAAACATCTTGCACGGTAGCTGCATAGTTTAATGAGAAAAACAGCAGCTACTTGATTCATAAAAAAACCTGGAAATTCAGATATGGCTAATCTCAGTCAAATTTCTGCGGCATTTTTGATTACCCTTAAGGGTTTGTTCTCACAGAAGAGGAGATTGATGCGATGACCACCCAAACTGGTCATTGCCCATGCTGCAGCAGCATTTTTGGCGTTATTTTCCCAACCTCCAAAGGAATTTGAAATTATAATCAGCGATTTCCCTGGTTATTTTTTCCTAAGCTTATCTTTGATCCGAGGCAGGCTCACAAATCTGCATTGCAAATGAAAAATTAAGATTATACTGGGTGTCTACTGGATTTGGCATTGCAAACACCACGACTTTTCAATGACTTTTTGATGACTTGAAAATAAATGTCAATGCCTATTAGAATAGGGGCTCTTAAGTTTTATGTCACCACTAAACATTGAATTTTAGAAACCTCTACCACAGTGATGACGTGATCATTGGCCAGAAATAGACGAAATTTTTCTTTTTTCAAAACTGGATAAGAATGATGAATTATAAACCAAATTTTTATTTTATGAATCAATCTAAGGTAAAAATTCCAGTAGACAGCCTGCAACATTCAGCAACGGTCCCAGGGATATTTAATTAGTTTAGACAGGTTCTACCGCATTAATTTATAATGACATCTTAAGAGTTGCTTAAAAAGATGTTGGGGTAAGCAATCTGTTCACTCTAATACACAAACTTGGAGATTTCGCTAACTAGGAAGATGTCGAAGTTACCCTGGGAATGTCATGGAAATGAAAAAATGCCACAGAATGTCAGGGATAGTTTGCACCTGCAGCCAATTGATTAGTTATCATCTTTTATACAAATCTGGGATAACAACATTTTTCTTGCTTTTTTTAAATCTCATGTAAAATACCAGGGTATGCCATAGAATTCATTAAAATGAGATAGTTTGCATCGGCGAATTGAATAGTCATCATTCTTAATAAAAAATGTGGTATAAAATCCATGAAAATGTCAGGGAAATTTAGATTGTTTGTTTGCAATCAGCCAATTGATTAGTCATCAGCTTTTTTAGAATTCTGGAAGCTTTCCAGCATTTTCCTATATTTTTTTTTTGTAAATCTCATGTAAAATGTCATGGAAATGAGTGAAAGGTTGTCAGAGAATGTCGAGGAAATTTGTGAATCTGAGGTGGGAACCCTGATGACCCCAGCTCGTTCCGACCTAACCAGAACTTCTCAATGAAGCGGAATTCCAGCGAAATAAGGCAACCTGTTGAATAATTTTAAGTCTGCCACGATAACATCTGGCTAACAGGCCAATAGATTCGAGAAATGCGTAGGTTTTCTATCCACGCCTCGACGGTCTAATTTCTTCAAATCAAACGAATGAATGAATGCAATGACATCGTGTTTTCAAATCTAAATATAAGGGACGACGATTCGAAGAAGGAGGGCACGCAATAAAACAGAAACCGATCAGATTTAAGGTGGCATTGACAAATGAGCTTTCGCCACTTTTGATTGATAATAAATTACGCCGCATCCTAGTTCTGGTCATTGAATTTTCCAGATAATAAAATCGCACCTGGCTAATTCTCGATCACCCCTCTCCATATCCTTTGATTTTCCCTCCCCCTCAACACAATTAAAAAAGATATAGAGATGGCACACGATCAGTATCGTGAGTTCCAAAGGAGTAGATTCTTGAGACGTAATTATTAATCATCATAGGTGAGCGCTTAAATATTAACACTTGGGTATGAAATCATCTCGTGTTTTACGATCAACAAATCACTGCTGAAGCGCTAATAAACAATGGCGCCAACAATTAATGCTGTCGCTACCGACTTATCAAACCGTGCAATAAAATTAATTGCCTTACGTTGTAATGTAACTGGAAGCCAACGAACCTTGCAGTTGGGAACCGAGTATAAGTGGTCAATTGCGGCAGTTGGCCATTACGTGCAATTGAAAAATTGAACCATAATGCTCCGTTAGAATAATGGCAAAAGAAATTTTCTACGAAATGATAGCCTAGCCCAATGGATAAACGGATATCATGCATTTTGAGCCTTTGTGGTGCATAAATCACTTCAATTTTAGTGTATTGGAGGGATCGAAAACTGAATGAGTCAATTAAGGTCTTGGATCCAAGACTTAAGTTCAACAGGGTTCCCTCAGAGATGAATTTTCAACTTGCCTGACTTTTGCAGGTTTTAAAACAAATGTCCCTGACCACTGAAAATGCGAAAATATGACATGCTAATGTAACGACTGCTATACTTACATGTATGATACAGTATATAGATGATATACGATTTTTTTTAATTTTCTTTCAAAGAATTGCTTGTCATCGCTTGATTTTTGTGTTACCCATTAACTATAGCTATATGTGAAATATGTTATTGATTTATTGAATTTCTTTGGGTTTTCAAAGTAAATCAATTTTCCCTGACTTTTCTAGCTCTGGGAGAACCCTGGAATAGCAAAAATGAAATTGTCAACATCCCTGACCACCCCGACCACTTGAATTAACGAATATCATTTTATTTATTACGCGAATTTCATTAGGAAACAGAAAATATAGATTAGTTTTTTTTTAAAATTGCAATATCATTTCCAATTTCTTCCACTGCAGAATTGCTTTCCGTCTCTTGATTTGTAAAATGCATCATTAATTTGTTACAATTCCTGACTTTTTCAAAGTAAACCCATTTTCCCAATTTCGCTGAAATTTCCAGGTTTTCTAGGTCTGGGCGAACCCTGTCTATATGGTTCCCGATCACCTTAGTTTTGTGTTTTGTTAAATGCTGAATGTCAAATGTTGGTAGAATATCGAAAATTATCGATCACGTTGGCAATTAATATTTGATCTTAAAATTTTACTGATGAAAGCAAGCTATTCGACATAAATAGAGTTCAAATACAACCAATCTTATAAGAGCGGGCAAATTAACCCATGTGCTATTTTACAATTTGTAGTGAATCATTTTAATTGATACAATGTCGAGTGCATGAAAGGAAACGTAGCGGTTCCATTAAGAGGCATAAAAAATATACATTTATACACAAATCTCCTTGTCTCGTGTTTCGTAATTTTATTGCTCCCGTTGTCCTGGTCTCGATCATGCTCGATTTTAATGGCTCCTTTCTCCGAACCATTTAAAACTGTTTATACCTCACTTTCCATTCGTTAGACAGCTTAAATAAAAAAAAACTAAAATAAAAAAGCTTACCTTAACTATTCGGCGAAACGAGCTTAAAAAGTAAGCTATCTGGTCACATGTGCGATCATCAGGCTTTATTTTGGGAGGTTCATTGCAGAGATAAATTCATCTGCAGAAATAGCATTGATCTGTAAGAAAAAAAAACAATGGAAAATTAGCAAGCTAATTAATACGATTCGCTACATAATTATCAAATCCAAAAATCAAGGTTAAATTCATGGATGAATGAAATTGCATAATCAAATACGGCTGCAAATTTACATCTAATTTCTATTGTTTTGTATTATATTTAGTATTAATTACTGCACACATGTAACTAATTAAACCAGGAATAGGTAAATTGTAGGAAAATTCTTCCATGTCTGTACATGGTGACCTAATAGAAAAAGTAGGGCATTTAGATAAACTGTCTACACAGATCATTTTCTAAAATTAATCCAACAAAAAAGGGACCGACTGTAGCAGATGGCCTAATTCAAAAGTCACGGGTGGTCGTTGAATGTCTACGCAAATTTTCACAACCTGTAAAACTCAAGTTTGACACCAGCTTTATTATTCAGTGTTTAGCCTGTCTGCATGCATCGCGCATAAATAAATATAAAGTTATGTTTAAAAATATTTTTTTCCGGCTGTTAGTAACTTCGTAATCATTTGTTAGGTGGGCCCAAGAAAAACAAAAAATTAAAAACGTGCCATCTAATGGTTCCAGCCAGGGGAGGTCTGAATCTGTTTATTGTACTGTTTTATGACAAGAATCAAAAAACCTGCGGAAATAAATAATGAAAGGTTGTCTAACATGATATTGCTGCCATTAAACCCGGGTTGCAGAAGCCCACGAAAAAAACGCTTTTTGCTAAGAATGGTCACTCTATATAGCAATGGCGAAAAATGCCATGGTTGGTGCATGGTGGTCCAGCAGATAGGCCGTGTAGTTTGAAATTAACCAGAAAGTTATACGAACAGCTGGGTGGTCTGATGAATTTCAAAAAATGCGCTGAATGCTTCATATGGGACATATCGAACGTACGGTTAATATAACTTGTGTTAGTTAAGAAAATGCTAGTTTCAAATAAAAAACCTCAAGAAAAAAACAAACTAAAGTATCCCTGAGTCCTGAACTACAGTTGGCATTTATTTGCCAAGTATATATACACGTGTTACTTCATTTTATTTCGTTGTACTTATCGAGGATATAGGACCGGTATACTGTACAGAGAAATAACTTAAAAAAATTAGAAAAATAATATAAGCACTTAATATACATGTGTATTTTAGTAAAGAGAAAATTGGAGAGGAATAATAACTGTAATAAAGCTAATTTCGATCGGTTCTGTGGATAGTCATGCACAAATTGCGCAGCAAATTTGTAAGTTCAACAAAGTATATAAATGGTATGGTAACACGCCTAAATATTTCGCAAAAACGAGTAATTTTTTCCAGTTCTTTTCGCTGCGAATATAGCAGTAATATCTGTACATGTACATGTATTTGCTTTCATCCATGAGTTAATTTGAGATTTTTCTTAACCTAACAACTAATTTACGATCCATGCCCAAACCACATGTAGATACAATACAGTGCAGCGTTTAGATTCCCTTAAACAACATTTCAATCAAGACTGGCGAAAGACAAACTGATTTGAACATAAGAAAAATAACCCGATTGCTCGTTTCTGTATCGCATGTGCCATGCGAAGGATTTTAATTCCATGTGTAATTGTTTCTAAAGGTTTCGCTAATTAATTCAACTTCAATTTACAACAATAGAGTTGTAGCAACTCTATACTGCACTGTTTCTCTGTAACACGCAAATGCTGTACGAGTGTACATGTTAACTCACCTTCTCAAAAGGTTTTCCTAAAAAAAACTGAGTTAATGGGCTCGTATATTCAGTTTTTCTCAAATCATGTGATCGAAATTACTTTTCAACACCAAATTACTTTCGGAAATACATTATAGTTTATACAAATAGAGATAGGACCCATATCTGAACAGCGCTAAATCGTATTTGAAAAATATCAGAAATATACATTTTTGCATACAATGTAAACTCCTGGTTTTTGGAACTACCGATAAAATAATTACCTGTTAATGGTTGTTTTAGTTGAGATACAACTGTAAAGTTTGCCATGCAGTGAAGGATAATTACGCCATCTTGAAAAATCTCAATTGAATAACGTTCTAGAATGCAAAAATTACATCCCGATTGTAAAACGTCTTCATATTTGGAATTGCACGTTCTACGGTTGCCATGGTTGTCGCATGCTCATATCCTCGCGCGAGGGCACGTGACCCCATTCGACGAATCAATGCTCGCACGTGATGAGCGGCAAATTCAAAATCCTTACAATTTTTTCTCTCAAAATAAATGATTTTTGAGAAGCGCGTCGTTGGCGTTTGTTTCTGGTGCACCTGTATATACATGTAAGCTTAGTATTAAGGGTGGGCAGAAACACGAATTTAACGAATTAGTTGAGATAAGCGGTTTAAGCAATCGTCTTATGCATTGGTAGCCCGAATAGACCCTCCTCACCCACATCCCAAAGTCGTAGGAAGGTTAAATTTCAAAGTGCATGCACTAATATCTTTCTGGGATAAAGCCTTCCAGGGATACATGAAAATTCGAAGATTTCTTGAGCTAAAGATTAGTGATGCGAGTGCTGCTAATCACGATATGGACTCATCAACATGCGTTATTTTGGGATGTCTGAAGTTCAAAGAAAAAATACAGACTGCTTATACATGTATGCGTTGCAGAGATTACCTTACCGAGAGTTGGACTACTTAAAAGGTTTGTACAAACGTCGTCGTTTAGAAGGATCAAACTGGAAAATGCGAAGGCGAGGAGTTTGTCTGGATCTGAATTGTTTTAAAGATCAAAAGCGATTTATAAACGCCAAGGCGTTAAGGCGGTGATTGTAACCTTGCAACTTGCAATGATAGACAATTTATAGAAAGCAACCTCGTTAGAGTACATGTACAAGTAATTGAGCAGTGAATGTGAATGAGAAACAAACTTCTATCACATCCAAGCTGAGAGCTCGAGATAAAAACAACGAAAAGTAAGATCCTAATGGCATTTCCTTGTTATTCTTATTTTACTAGAAAGTTTACGAATCCTTGTCAAACTTCCGATTTCGATAACGACATGCGAATTTTAATTGACAATAACCCTTTCTTCAGCAACACTTTTCTCAATTAGTATCAAGGCAAATCTAGTTAATTCAAGGTTGCCACACTTTTTGCTCAATTCCTAATCCCTTTTTAATGCACCTTTTCTCGAACGAGGTCTGTGCAAGCTGTATTTTTCAAAGTCGCACAATTAAAAACATGACATCATTCAGACTAGTCATCATCTCGAAAATATACCTCGTCCATGCATACCCAATTAATAAATGCATGTTTACGAATAAAGCAAAAATTTAAATATTTTCCTTATACATGTACATTGTATTTACAGGGACATTAAATGGGTAAAAGTTCCTGCACCAATTTTAACAAACACTTGAATTGTGCTTTGGCTCAAGATGAGCTAGACTCAAGACTAAGCAGCCACACAGATGCACGCATCCCAAAACAGCAAGTACATATAGGAGTTCAGTTATCCAAATAATCTAGCCATAAAATGCGGATTTGTTGGGATATACTATAAATCACTCGAGACGCGATTTCCTTGTATGATTTCGAATAAACTTTATGAAACGCTTTATACTAACACCACAAACGAAAGCCACACCCAAACCTGTTGGTTTAGTGACGAAGAGTGCATTGGCCTAGGCCTACTTGTTGCTTAACTTCTCGTGATAAAAACCTCGTGAAATATACTTAGTAAGAAAAACCCCAACTTGTCTACCAATCCTAGATCAGGGTGACCACACTTAACATTTTTTTATTTCCCTGATATTTTCCAGGTTTCCAGGTCGTGCGACCTATAATGTCCCTGATACTTTTTATTGATGAACTCTCTGCTATGGAATCAAAGATAATATACAATGATATAATATACTTGACTTCCATTATCATTAAAGCAATTTTCAAATCGAATTTTGTAATGCTGGGTAAGCACTCAAACGGTTAAATCGATTTCCCTGACATTTTACATGAGCCTTTTTTTTCTAATTTGAAAAATAATGGATTTTAACCCACATTTTTATTAAAGATATTGACTTAACAATTGGCTGATGCAAACCTCCCAATTCCTCTAACATTTACACTAATTCCCTGGCATTCCCTGACAACTTTTCGGTCATTTCCCTGACATTTTACATGAGATTTTTTTAAATAAGAAAAACGATGGATTTTAAGCCAAATTTTACAGAAAGGCTATCAATATAGCTTATTAATTGGCTGATGCAAACTATCCCAATTCCCCTATAGCCCTATTCACAAATTCCCTAACATTCCCTGACTTTTCAGAAAGTGGGAACCCTGTAATGCAAAAAAATTGATTCTCGTTTCCCAGGTAGTGTGATCACCCTGCGATTGTTTGAAATTGGAAAATATCCACACGCTAGATGGCGCAATGCTCGAACGTTCCCATAGATGCATGCCCTTCCCAAAAATGGTCCAATACCAAATTAACATTTATGGAGCTCAGCGATACATGAAAAGTATTGAAAAAAATGCATTCCTTTTCCATTCATGTTCAGGACACTTACATGTACCTACAGCACACTGCACATCCAAATAGATAAAAACGATACAAGGGGCAACTTTTGAAAAACCCATGAAACCGTGCAGGCATAGGCTAGGGGTAGAAAGGGCCAAAGGCAAAACCGCAAAATGATGTGGCAGAGGAGCATTAATGGGACGAGAAAAAGTTTGAAAGAAAGAAGAAGGGTGCCGAGAAGAGAAGAGTAAAAGCTCGGCGGGGAAATGTCCGAAAATCAATGGATTGGAACGAAACGGGACAAAACAATGAATCGGGAGGAACGCTAAGAATGCGGGTCCGAAGAAATAAAGGTGGGGGAGGCCACGCTAACCTACATGTAAAACCGGCACATCGATCATGTACAACTTAGTAGCCCCCACCCCTGGGGGCCGTGGGGGTGAGGCTGCACCTACGCACATTTCGGCAGAAAAAGACAATCCTGTTTTCCACACCTTGAAAGCAACCGTACCGCATCATCAGCCACATTATTGTAGTTATACGGAAAAGCAGATTGCACGCATTCAGGGTGGACGAAAAAAAAATTCGGCATGTTTGTTTACCCTGCTCATCTCCGACTTACAGTATTTATTCTCGATCTCGCATAGGTGTACTGTATACGATTAAGAGGAATTACGAAGGTCGCGTCCTAGAATCATAAACAATTGAGTCTGACTGAATTGTGTCTTCCGCACGATTGCTTTTCTCTCAGGGCCCTGGGTATTTCGTACGTGACCATTTTGTACCAAATAGGAATTTGAGTTTGATTTATGAAAATCGTGGACTTGATTTATGAAAATACGAAAATCATTAAACTAATACGTAGCTAAAACTCACCTTGAACTAACGAAAGATCCATATACTGTACATAATTTCTCGTATGAATGATGCACTTTACTTGTTTATCATCACTATGATTAACGTCGTCGGGTGAACAGCGATGTTTCACTCCTACCAACGCGCGAAGCTCTAATTTCAGCCAATGAGAATTACCATTTCGGGAAAATGGTCAAATTTTATATCCTGAGGTCACGGAGGTCGAAGATGTATTTCTACATTTACATATATTTGGTTATTTGTCATTTGGCATATGCGAACGATTCTTCGAATTCTAAAGAGGACCTTTTTAAATTAAATTAATCAATCTGAAGCAAATTTAAACAAAATTACGCTGTAAGAAAATGTATACAGTATGTGCGGATAAGCGTGGTGAAATTGAATAAAACTCAGTTAAGATTATCTAAACTTTCTTTCAAATCACTGTCATACCCTACATACAGTAGGTCTGAGTAGTAATTGTACATCAAAAGTCATCTCTAGACCACTTTTCCAAAGATAATTTTTAAACAATTTAAATTGTAAATGTTTAAATAAAAATATTGTGATTAAATCTTGTATTTAAAAACTTGCAATTCTTTTTATTTTCTGCATGCAGGTTTTAGAATGTTGAAAGCTGGTTCAGAATAGAATCAAAATAATGGTATTTTTATTTCGAATGTGGAAAGTTTGTCTAAGCTTACTCTATAAAGAGAATAAAACTTACAATTTTAATGTTAAAAGAAAGATGTTTCTGTTAAAAGTGGTCCAGAGATGCCTTGTGGTATATAAACTAGGCTTCAATGTGAGGAGAAATTCCGTGATGTTAAATTTGTACATCAAAGACATCGGATATCCTTCTTTTAAGATAGGCCTACAGGAACAAAGTGCATTTTATATTCGTATATTTAGCTCGAACTTTTTATTCCCACAAAAAATTGAAAACAATGCAGTTTTTGTTTTTTTGCTAGTCAAAGATTGATATCATGCATTTCCATCAAATAAGACAAACTGTCCACTATTCACTTTCCTGGTTTTAACTTTTATGTAAGGTGCCCATTCACGATTATGAGCAGAAATCTCAACATTTATACGAGCATTCACCTATTTAAAATATTTTTCAAAATTACAACGTCAAAAGCGATTTCGCCACTTTAATTTAAATAGGCTAGTCGATGATTTTTAATGTTGAAAATCGTGTTGATCATTAAGTGTTACATTTTCAATTCGCATTAATCTGAGTTAAGTCTGATCATAACCTTTCAACACATTGCCAACTGTCAGCATGAATAATTACATCGTTAATGTTAACATCAATCTCGCAAATTGTTTTCAGTTGCCAAACTCGCCCGATTAATTTCAATGATATGATCGACATCTCTCAGGGTTAATACATGTACATGTAGATGCCCGGTTCAAACATGCTAGTCAACGCCATTGCACCTATCAAAATATCGAAATGCTCCTGCAAGCTCATTGGCTGCTTTTAAGATCTGCACGAGTTGGTAGGCGTAAAACGTTTCTACGAACGCCATTTTATTCCAATGCGCGCGTGCATTCTGAGATTCTATTCCTTATTCCATTTTTATGCATAAAAATGTACATCAAATTTCTTTCGAAAATATTAATTTTAGTTGTTATTTCATGGATCTGTTGCCATTTTAAGGTAAGTTTTAGAGATTCTATCTATTCCAATCACGAATCACAAATAAAAACTAACAAGTTCACTGTTAGTAAATGGCACCGAAAATATACCTCGTATTTTAGGACATCGAAGTAAACGTTTGACCCAAATCTCTAAAATAGACCGAAGAAACGGTTTGCGGGTTACACCTATATAAAGTCTTTCCGAATGATTGTGATGTATAACGTCAAAAACAACGCTGCTGGTCAATAATGCGTGACATCTGCTGATCGAACGATAAAATTCGATCCGTTAATTAAGTCTCCATGGGCGATGACGACGAAATCACCTCGTGTCTTAATTACGAGCAAAATGTTCACTCCTCCTCCCCTTAATTGCTTAATCAATAAAACAACTTCAACTGAAAATTAAGGTTACACCATGGATACCCTCGCGGGACTCGAACGAGCTTGCACTTGAATGCCAGCCAAATGTTGGAAATATCATTTGCCAAAGTTTGTAGTTCAATAACGAAAATGTTCATGATGAGCATTGTTTTTGATAGTCCAAACGATCCGTACATGCAACGCAAAAACCTCCAAAAATCATGTTATTTAAATGTTCAAGTAACAAAATAGGATAAAAAATCAAACCATCGTTATTTTCGCTTACAATCATCGCAGCACTCAGCCTTGATTTTAAACAGTGTTTCCTCAGCTACTGTATATAGTAACGAAAATCCCCTGACTTTCCCAGGTGTCCCCATGCTGAAAATGTTATTTTACCCTGAAATTTAGTTTTCTCATCGACCATTACAATCAAGTAAAAAGAACCTGCCTTTTACAATAGTACGATAATTATTGAATTTGTATAATAAAGGAACTCGCGCAACACAAAGTTTAATGTGGCAAATTTCGATGTTTTGGAGTTTTCCTTTGTTGTGTAAAGGGCAATTTCGCCTAAACATCAAGGTACACGCTATAATCGATATATGAAATCCTTATTGGATTGAAATTATCATTAAAATTTAGGAAATCCCCTGACTTTGAAAAAATTTCAAAATTCCCCTTATCTTTCCCAGGTTTTCCCATCGACCAGTATAAAGTAAAAATAACTTGCACTTGAATAGGCTATAAATGTTTATACATGTAATCAATATATCCATTGACTAGGATGTTAATTATTTAATTTGCATAGAAAAGGAAGTCACACAACATCAAAGTATAGCCATGTACTTTCTTTAACTTGAATGTCTAATTAGGAGTACCCAGATGTTCAGAATTTACTTTACTTTGGGGATTTATTTCATTGTGCAAAATGCAACTTCACTTACAGACTATGCACGCTACACGTCATAAACAAAATACGAAATACCTTATAATTAAGACTTACACGTAGGACATCCCCTGACTTGTTGAAAAATTTTCAAAATTGCCCTGACTTTCCCAGGTTTTCCAGGATCTAAATATTTGGTTGTAAATCTACTCGTCATATCACATTGCATACAGTATGTGCGTCAGGATAAATACTTATTTTTCAAATGAATTTTCAACAAAACAAAAAAAAATTAAAAATAGTGCCAGGAAAAAGATGACAATTTGAAAGTTCTCAAATAATCACCATCTAAATGTATTTCAATGCATTCGACTCCACTTGAAGCACATCTTGTAATGTGATATGATGAGCAAAATTAACACCAAATATTTAAATGAGGTGAACATAAATATATGCTTTATTAACCGTCGACTATCAGTTGAACATTGGAATTGTGTTGACTATCACAATAAAAAAGTTAACTGATACGTAAAACAAAGCATTCATTTTCCAATATCACATATACTGTACAGCACTCAGATTCTGCCACGTCAAAAGCATATCGAGTTATACATTGTAGATTATAAAAATTCATAAATGTTTCGCTAAACGATATTACACCACGCCTGAAAGCCAACGACTTCATGAATAATTTATGGAATTCTAGCCACTTATAAAAAGCCGAAGGGAGAGTGCATAAAAACCAAGCCCATAAAACACTTCTTAATTGCAATTACAGCACCCTAAAAGGCCGCGTAATTAATGTGGCCCGACACGTATGGGGATAAACACGCCAATAAAGACAAATTCGAGTCGTGTTTAAAATTAATATATGCTGCATCGGCTATCAGATCGGTTCTCCCCTATAACAATTTTATGGTCATCGTTGCTCACGTGTGGGATTTATTTATACATGTATACATCGCGCAAAAACGACATTGGAATGAAGGTTATAAAAGTCGATACATTGTATAACTGCGTATCAGTTGTAATAACATTAGTGTAAATAGAGACATTCCGGATATAACATTAAATGTTGTCTAAAATAAATTAGCGCCTCCTTGGTTAAATGACTTTTCCAGGTTTTAAATCGCTATGACCACCCCATACACTGAAAATGCTAAAAAATAACAAATACCAATGTAAAGAACTATATTTGTTGCTCATGAAACAGAGATGAAACAACATTTTCATAAGGAAATAGCAAATCTAGATTGGTTTTTTAATGAAAATTTCATTATTAATTTCTTTCAAGCCTTTCCAAGTTTTTCAGGCTACTGTTGGGCTCCTACGATAGCCTGTAAAGGGTGCTTGCATGGTAGTAAATAGGGAAAATTACCTTTTTTTAACGGGAATCTCAAAAATAAAACATCGCAGAATTTGATTCGAAATTTGTGCTGTTTATTACTT
This sequence comes from Kryphioiulus occultus, assembly GCA_034687865.1. NCBI lineage: Eukaryota > Metazoa > Arthropoda > Diplopoda > Julida > Julidae > Kryphioiulus > Kryphioiulus occultus. Next base: position 29,492 of record JAQGAF010000254.1, read on the forward strand.
AGTAACTACAATAGTTAGAATAATTGTCTGGATATGCTTTCTAATCTTACAGAATGAAACTTGTAAGTACACTGTACACTACGATGATTCTGCGTTAAAATTCCAGTGTTACTGTGCAGTGAAATTGCTGGATAAATTTCCAGCACATTAGCAGTATTGGTACTGCTATACAGTAGGCTACCTTCGTAGTGGACTTTCGTTTACAATAAAATTAAGATAGAGATAAAGATTCTCGTTTTTTTCCGAAAACATGAATGATTACTGTAAAATGTAAGCACAGTACATATAGTTCACGGAATTAAAATCATGTGTCAGTACAAGCCTTAATTGTTCCAGATGTTGTCCACCTCCTTAAGTTGATCATGCAGTTTGCCACAGTCCCTCGGGTGGTCAACTTACAGAGGTTCTACTGTAATTACAAATCCATGAGCAGGTAAACACTAATTTGTTGGTGATATAAAACGCTTAGGGTTATAGAGGATGCAATTAGTGTTGGGCAAATTTTAACAGTTGCTATTGGCATTGGTAGTATTAAATCATAGTAAAAAGGGGCAGCATTTTCAGCTTCAATTGCCTCGTGCTTTATACACCAGCCTCATCCTCACTTAGTAAAAAGGTAAACCATGAATTACATTCGCAGTCAGACATGAAATTACCCCCAGTGATGGCCGGCAGCCGAAAAAGCCATTAAAATTTCGGCGTGAAATTCATTTTTCTTCTCAGTCTGAAACAGCCATAAACGACAAATGCATGCGAAGGCAGTGCAGCGTGAAAAGCGTGCTTGAAACCAATTTCATACTCGGATTTTCGAAGTCTACTCAAGTCCGCAATTTCACTTCTGACTTTTAATTTCACTTTTTCACCCATGGCCTAAATTCGTAAATTTCTCTTTCTTCCGCCCCTCAGGGGGCGCTGCGCTAACTCGCTGCCAAATGCAGATTTCTTATCTGGGGAAATTAATGGTCGTCCATTTAAAAAAAATGTCCTCAAAAATTCGTAATGCCCTCAGAGAATCTGCGATATAACGACACGCATGTACAAGTCGCGTCCACGGTGGTATAGGAAATATTTCGGAAAAACAAGTGATGCACCTGTGCATTGCATTTTCAAGGATGAACCCAAAAACACGCACCCATGCAACGTCACGCCAATCATCAAACTACGTCATTTGCAGAAAACGCAATTGGTGAATTAGAAGTATGTTACTCTACAATTATTAATGCTCAGCAAAATACTACCATGAGTGGTCGTTAAAGAAAGGTTTCACTCAGTGACATTCACTAAGTTTACATGCAGACTAAGTTAACAAACCAAGAATATCAGTTTTAAGTCATGCGACTAAACCTGCTTTACGTACTTTAACTCGATTTGAGGGACTTAAGTTGAGAAAATGCAAGAATGTGGTTTGATTCAAGCCCCTAGAAGCAGTAACTTTGCCTCAGTGAGTCTCAGTCGCATTTTAGTGTAAACGCTTTTAACGTTTTGTTTTTCACTTCCGCGTATCTGCTAGTTTCACATTTTTTCATTTGCAAATATCTGATTTTTCACATTTTTCACCAAATATTTCTGAAAAAAAATAGCATTGTTCATCTAAGAGAACGCACGCCATAGGCATTTTTTTTTAAAAAGACTGATAAAAATAATCATGTTTTAGTACGTTTTTTTTTAATGAATTCAAGGATCTGAATGGGTAGGAATTCCCCACAGTTTTACGCTGGATTCTTGTGAAATGAATTTTCATTGAATTTTTCACATACATGTACGTTGTCATTTTACCCCTCACATTTTATTTTTCACACTTTTAAACACTGGCCACATACCTGTAATACCTCCCCCCCCCCCTCCGGGATCATCCGAATGGAATCCAGATTTGCATCGATTTACTTGGATTGCTTTGTTTGGTCAGTGATTTCGGATTGAAGAGAAAATGTGCTCAGCTATGAAAGTGAGGCATTTTAGCGAAGTCTCCAATCTCACAAATCGAGAAATATTTATGCATTGCGCGCATGGACGACTTATGATAAACATTTCTAGTGTGGAATGCACGGACATAAAAAGTTATTGTGACAGGCGGAGATTAGAAGATAAAAGGGAATTGAATGAGATGCGCTTCAATTGTCCAGCGGCGAACAATTCGGCCACGAGTGACCAGTGAACGATCACGCCGCGGACAATGGACCATCACGATGTCCATCTGCTGGATATCTATTGCGTGGGATTGGGAGCTAGCTGCGGGTCCAACATTCAATCGAGTCATGGACGTCAAAAACCCATATTCAGAAAAGAGCAGAAAAGCCAATTGAAGCACAACCAGAGCGACTCCATTCAGTTAATATGCAAATTTGCCAAGTAGCGAAGCTGGGCCAAGCATGAAAAGCGTCCCAGCACAAAGCCGCGTCATAAATAAAATTAATGTCCGCCTCTATGGCCCATTACAGTCCTATTCAAACCCATTACTGCATTTTATGCAGTTTTCGCGAAATAATTTTCCCTTCCCTATACGGTACCCAGTCCCTACAGCTCCATGCATCGAACCGGCAGCTCAAAATACTCGGGGTTGATTGTCTGCATGGCCATGCATTTATAGGACGAAAGCGTGGACACTGGTCATCGGGAAGCGATGACTTCGAGAACAATGTCCAAAATCTTATAGCTAACTGCACTGTACAGTGTATGGAATAACGCCATCATGTTGCGGCAGCATCCAGTGTGTATACAAGAGAGAACAAAAAATGCTTCTAACCAGACGTGTGCAGGGTCATCAAACAGTCCTACTCTCGTTACAAAAATTTAAAAAAAAATTTTTTTAATTTTTTTAAAAACTTCAGTTAAACATGGTCAGCTGCGCATGGTGACTAATTTCTATAAACAAATTCCCCGAGTTTTCCAGGGTCATAGTCTAATTTTTCCCAGTTCAAAACATATATTTTAAGTCCATTTTAGTGAATTTTAGTCCATTTGGCAGAATTGATTATCAGACTAATCATTTTGATACTGAAAAATTCCAGGTTTCAACTCAAAAACAGAAAACACATTGAGCTTTACCCTACATAGATGTCATTTTGAATTTTTGCGGTTGCAGCGCTACCTGCTGGCACACCCTATGAACCAAATACACGTAATGATAAACTTCAGAAGTTCTACGGTTTCCCAAAATTTGGTACTTAACAGTTTTTAAAATGAACTTTTGTTAATGGAATAAGGATGGGACGTTATTATCAACCTGTATAATGGCTTACCTCAAATTTTTATCCGTAGCTCAAATTACTCCCAAAGAATATACATGTAACTATAGGAAACGAATTTTCCAATTATAATTGTTACACACTATTACTTTATCTCCTGATTAAATCAATAGCAAGTTAGAGGCATTAACACACACCCTGATATACACACGTACAGCAATAATACAACGAGATAACAAATCAATTATAATTACACCTTATTTTTTTCCACTTGATCTCAAGCTTGACTTGAACAAGTTGACCAAAATTTCCCCGCCTTCCAACGATGCAAATATTCCAAGACTATTGCGTGGTCAATGTTATGAGTCACGTGGTCATTTAGGACAATCGCATTTAAAGCTACAGCGTAGTTACCAAACAATTTATCAACTGGCCTTTTACGTTCGTTTTCGCTTTTATATCGCTTTTCCAAGGTCAGAAAGCTTTGTTTTTGCGGCCGAGAAACGTTGACCTATAATTAACTCGCACTCTGCTTCCACGAAAAACAATAAAAATTCCAGGTTTTTAAAAGATTTGCCATTCGGAGGGTCGAGCATACAGTAATCCGTGTGTTTGCAGCAATTTCAAATCCCTGACCCACAGTAAAAACCGTGTGTAACACGGGCAAAAAAAAAAGCCGCGAATAAAACGGCACATTTCCCATGGAGGTATTAAACCGATATCGAATAAAATAATAGCGCAACCCTTTATTGCCTTAATTCAGTTCTCGAATTTAACCCCTTCAATGAGGGCAGTCACTAAACCTATGGGTTAACAATCGGTTTATCTTGCACGCGGCTCGTGTGAGCAACCAAGGATGTCGAAGAGCCGTGTGGGAAGCAGTTGACCAGTGGACATCCGTTTATGGCCGGCAATTTGAATCCTCCTGGGGCGGGCGGCAAAGCTGAGATTGGACTCCAGAGTGGGACAAGTGCGAAAAATGGGCGCTTGGCGTGAACAAATGACCGTGTTAAACCCGATTAAACAGCGTCTCGAGTGCTCAGATTGACCCTTCGACTAAAATGATAAACGCGAATTTCACACCTCATCCCCAGCTTCGGACAATTGGCAACAGATGTTAGGCGGACTGGTGGTCAATTTTGTTGTTGTTGCAAATTTCGAATGGCACATGAAAGCACGACCAGTGACCAGGGAATCGAAACAAGCAACCCCCGCCCACCCCGAAACCATTACGAGAGTCGGTTAGCAACCTGCCTGGCAATTATAAATAAAAACTTGGCATTAATAAACGAAACATTCCCTCAAACTGCGCATGGAACCTCCGTATGCTGGGCAGTGACATTTTCCCATACAGTATACCTAAGGTACAATGCTGTTGTTTTGAAAGTAAACAAAAACGATGATATTCTAGGCTACAACCAAATTCTTAAGTCTATCTTCAAGATACAGTATGTCCCGATTTCTCTGAAACCATTCCCTGACTATTTTTCGTTAGTTTTCCACACTTTTAAGCAATTTCTCTTATTTGACCCCAGACTGCTTTTTAATAATTTCCCTGACTAATATTCCCAGCCTACATTTCAGTAATTTTCTTAATATTGCCCGACTACTTTTCAGTAATTTTCTTAATATTGCCCGACTACTTTTCAGTAATTTCCCTAATATTCTCTGCCTATTTTTCAGCAATTTTCCGGCCTGCACATTTTTTTAAAAATTTTTTTTACTTAAATTAAATAAAAACTATCTGTCAATTTCACTCACATTCCCTGTCATTTTCAAGAATTCCCTGACTTAACATAAAATTGGAAACCTGTATTAAGATTGCAGGGTTTCCACTCAAATGCCCAAGTCGATTTCCCTGACATTCTACCTGAGATATTTAATTTGTTTTTTAAATGTGAAAAATGATGGATTTTATTCCAAGTTTTTATCAAAGATGGCCAATCAATGGGCTTATGAAAACTCAAATTGCCCCGAAATTCCCTGACATTCCTCGCCACGTTCACTGCCCTGACATTCCCTGATTTTCATATTTCCCTAAGTTCCCATAAAGTGAGAACTAACCCTGAAAACAGGTGACGTTCCCCATCATTTAGCATCCCCACAAGACCTGGTTAAGATCAATATTTGCAATGACGATTGCAATATTTTACAATCTTAATTCGTATCTACATGTACAGTAGGTATACAGTAAGCTGCACATGTATATCTCTAATATATCGTGATTATTCCATTCCAATACATCCATCCACGCTTGACGAGAAATGTTTGATTTTCAGAACTATTTTCAAGACCACAAAATCATAACATGTATAGTCTTACACGACGTACTGTATAATCTAGTTTTTATGAATTATTATTATATACTCGCTCATAAATAACTTTCCTTCCAATTCCAAATGGCGCAATTTGACTTTATTTTCCCCTTCAAATTTACCTTCCAACGTCCATGCATCTTCTTTCAAATTAACGCAAAGTCTATCGTCCTATGCCCAACACAGAGGGTTTGCAAATTCTCCTTGCTGCTAGCGGGCCAATGAATCCCCGTTCGGGACCCCCTTTTTAAAACATATTCATACAGGTAATGGCGGTAATAAAACGGGAGGCTTTTCAGGGTCCACTCCCTCGGCCATTTCATTGATGTTTTTCCCTGACTTTCTGACGGTTGCTCCCCAAACACGCCCACAATTCACCCGAATGGAAAAATTATGAAAGAATTCGGCAACCTCCTCGTACCAAATAATTGCTGGGTATGTAAATGGCTAGGAGGCAAAATGAAATGAAAAGCATTACCCTCTATATCGCATTTAATACGAACCCATGTGAGGAACCTCGCCCATACATGTAGATCGAAACAAATAATGCCTATCCTGCTACCGAAAACTACTGGCCATTGTTTTTAATAAAGGAAAAAAACCGCAAAAAACACCACAAAGTCACCCTCTGGTGCCCTTCCCTTCAAGTTCAAGGCAGAATTTTTGGGATCGTTCGGCAAAAAATAAGAAAAGGAGCTGGAAACGAAACTGTGCTTTCGCCCATTACCAGCTCCATCTGCCAGCTTTTAAAACCCCTTTTATTGCCGCTTATTTTTTGCTTTTTTTCAATGTGCCATGCAGCAACGTTAATGTTTCCAATGCCATTAGCAGCAAACGAGACCAGTGGGTAGAAAATTGACGACAAAAATGGATTTGCCGGACGTTGCAGCTGACCAGCTGACCACCATCGAAGAAAGACATCCCACATGCAGCCACAATATCAGATAACCATGTAGTCACCCTTTTACGAATTCAATGTTCAATGTACATGCATTCTGTATGGCAGGAATTCAACAGTATAATAGAACCTCTGTAAGTTGACCACCCATGCAAGCGACTGCCGCAAACCGATCAACATAAGGAGGTGGTCAACATATGGAACGAGCCCTCTACCGACACAGGATTATAATTCCGTGAACTGCATGTAGGTCAACTTACATTTTACAGCATCCATTCATCATTCATGAATGTTCACAATACAGTACTGGAATTTTAACGCTGAAATGTACAGTGCACAGTGTAAGTTTTGCAACCAGTCAATGAATTTTATCATTCATGACTTTACATGTTGAGACCATGCTGGTCAACACATAGAGTAAATTACTATTCCAGGGACTGTTATTGTACGGTATAGTAACGGACTGGGCGATAGAATTTGTTGGCGTTGGCTACATCAGGATTCCCATAGAACTTAATTTTTCAACTTCCCTGACTTTCCCAGGTTTTAAAACAAATTTTCCTGACCACCCTGATCTCTGAAAATGGAAAAATATGGCATATGCCAATGATTGGAATGCTAGATTTATTGCTTATTATATACGTCTACAGTATAAACAGTAGATCGAACACGAATTTTCACTTGGAAACATGTAAATTTAGATTGGTTTTGAATTGACCATTTCATTATTAAAATCTTCCAGAGAACTGCCAAATCTTTCGACTTTTGTGTTAACATAACTAGCTTGGTAAAATGTATCGTTGATTCGTTGAAAAAAGGAATATTGGAGTTATAGTGTATTGATATTAACAATGATGCGAACGCAAGTGGTTAAAACCACTAGAACACAAACACTTCATTTTTGAGGACTTCTTTGAAATATTAAAAAATTCTCCATACTGAAGGAAACGACGTAGGCGAAATTTTTTTTAACCAAAATAATGCATTTTAGGTGGATTTTTCACAAGGAAGATTAATGATAATGAAAACGCCGTAGGCAGACTGTAGGCGACATTTTTAGAAAAAGTAGATCACAAATACAGCTTTTCATGAGATAGGCTACTTACTGTATATCAATCAAAATAGTTGCCTCAAAAAATTTCCAGACATTATGAATTTCCCTGACTTAATGGTCAAAGTGTTAAGATTTCCTTGACCACATCTCATTTCCCTGACTATCCCTGACGGTATGAACCTTGTCATGGACGTCGTTTTTGAACTTCGCCAATTCCAAACGCCATTTTTCAGGATTAACCGACCATATAGCACCAGCTACTTATCTGTCATCGTGAGCACAACTGCTTAATTTAAAACAACTAAGATTAAACGAATCAATCTCTCATCACTAACCGAGTGACTGAACTGTGCCGTTCGACACATCGTCATCCTTGACCAGCAAGGATGTCGTGCACTGCAGCACAGCACTCAGTACACGTACAATGGGTAAGGTCACTAGCATTGAGCATGTGCAAATAATGATCTAACATTAAAAATGCCATATACACACTAATTAAAAACGGGTTCAAGCGAGACATTCAATAGCCCCACGGTCCAGACACGTTGACGTTTATACAGTGTATTATACGTCGAGCTATATATCTGCAAAGGCTAACGAAATTAAGCGTTTAAGTTTCAGATGCAATGTATGGTTAGCCTACTAATAAAAAGAGTCAACATAACACTTCAGCGTGTAATTTGCTCGCCTTATATCTTGATCCACTATTAACACGAAATTAATTTAGCCTTCGCCTCCGTGGGAAATGAGCTTCCAAAATCTCTTGGCTAAATGGGTTCGCAACTATGTGACAAACCAAGATGGAGGGTCACGAAATTTTATGTCGTAAAAATCGGATGGGTTTGGGGTCAGATAGCTCAGACGTCTGATTTTTATGTGTATTAAATAGCCACCGAGCACAGAGAAGCCTTTCTATAACGACCATTCAACATATTATCTTTTGCTGCTTACCCAGCTAAGGTGGCAAGAAATTCTAAGCCATGAAATTTAGGAATTACGTTTTCCCCTATAGAATTTCTTATAAAAAAGGCGAACGCATGTTTCATGTCTTATATTCATCTTTATATTACATTGAAAGCCTAATATGCAACAAATGACCAAAATAAATGAACACTATTTATGCAATTTTTTTGGAGAAGGCAATATTCGATGAATATAATTTGCTCTCCATCAAATGAACATGTTTTTTTTTCTTCTTTTCTTCAATTTTTTTTACACAGGCTTATCATTTGGCACTTTTTTAAGAATAAGGACTAAGACATTAAGGACATTTTATATCGCCATTTTTAGGACATAAGGCATTATTTTTTTAGTATTTTTAGGGCAAAGTTGTTTGACACCTTGATACCAATAATTGCCGAGTAACATGTTTTGACCTTAACATACACATTTACAGATTTCAGCAGAAGACAGGGTATATTAACATACTTTGTGTTGGCTACTTGCTTTGAAAAGTAAAAACGTTATAAATATAGAAAGATAAATTCAGCATCTTCCCCGGTTATCAAAATATCCAGATTTGAACAGTTTCGAGAATTATTGGGGTTTGCATATGAATTTCTTACTTAAACACCTCTAAATCAACTCGAGAAACTTGCACGAGTCCATTAGAAGAAGGATTGAAGCTGCATTGCGTGGGGAATATATGCATCTGCAGCAATTGCTTTCTTTGTTCTCTCCAATTCCTCAGGGTGTTTACTGAGTTTGGTATTGCAAATTCCATGACTTTAAAAAATGTCCATGTCCTTTAGAATATGGGGCCATTCAAGTTTTATGTCATCAATAAATAGCAATTTTCAGAAACATTGCTTACCAGCGATGATATGATTATAATTGGCCAAAAAAAAACGCCATTCTAATGTATATGCGAATTTTTTTTTCTCCAAAAGTGGATATCAAATGATGAATTTTAACTAAATTTTTATTTTTTGAATCAACCAAAGATGAAAATTCCATGGTCCTGATGCAAATGTAATGACTTCCATGACCTGAATTTTATTTCATGACTTTTCCACGACTTCCATGACAAGTAGACAGGATATATGGGACTAGTACGTATACCAGCGGCGGCCAAATGTTTAGGCACACCACATTGCTATTGGATCACAATGCTATTTTGGACCTAAACATTTGGCCGCCACTGTATATGTACACGTGTAAGAGGGTGTCTAATTTGGACGGAAATGGAATGGGTCAAAAGGTCGACTTTTTTGATGGACGTCGTTTACGCAAAGTCCCTTAACTGGATTATAGGAAGGGGCTTTACTAAAGTTTAGCGATGTAAGACATCCGTGCTGTGCATAACCATACGGTTTATCTGCTAGATGTGAGCGATTAGCGCCCTCCATATGGTTTTTGCCCTACGGAATCTGAATGAGTTCTATAGGGAAATACTCGTACAAACCGCCAGAAGTGTTAAAATTATCGCAGGATGTTAACACCCCACTGGAATTCACTTGTCGGCTAGACGCAAATCGAAACCACCTCGTTACACGAGGGAAATGATCGGCCTTCTGGGGCGTTAATTGCGAGCTGGATTTTCACACCTCGTCGGTCCCTTTTCTCGTTCGTCCACCCGAGCTGACCAGCCCGAAAACCACCTGTCGAGCATCGTGGCCAAATAATAATCGTACCTTTAATAAACAACACGCGTTATGATTCCCCTCGCAATACAATATACATTTACATGTATATGGTTTGATTTCATCAAAACCGTCAACGGAGCAAAAACTTACTACACGTAAACAAAAGAAAAAAGAAAAGAAAACGGACCGTGTAACTAGCCAATTACTGTTAGGACGTGAGAAGTCGTACGGGCATGACAAGAATTAATTAGCACATTTTGCGTCCAATTTCGACGCACCTTATTCGATTTTTTTCCTTTACCCAGTAACCCTTTTTCTCGCTGACCATCCGGATGACCAACCCAGATAGCAAATTAGCAGCAAACTGCAAATCCATGGCAAGTCGAGCTGACAATTAGCGTCCGAATTAGCTAACATATGATAGCCCGCGTGTAATTGGACACGTTATTAATTTCCGTTTGAATCGCAACGGGCAGGTTGCCAACTGGGGAACCCATTACCCATTTGACAAGTACCTGACAGAGCGATGGCTACTCTTAAATCGATACTGGACATGCCAAACGTCCAGCTCTGCTTCCGTATCCCACACCCCACAGCGAAATCCAAGGTTGCAGCAAACGCGATACTATTGATACAGCAGAACCTGTCTAAACTAATCTCCTCGGGGTTGGGCTGAATATTTGTTTAGAGAAATTATTAGTTTAGAGAGAGGGTCACCAAATTTCGCTAGCACATGCATTTCTAGGAAGTCTCTTTGATATTAGAGTAGTTTGCAGAAGTTGTGAGACCAATAAAAGGCAACGCAACAATTACTGAATATCAGATTATGAAGGTTTCAGGCATGTGGTCAGTTGATATAAAATTCTTCACATTTTCACCCAATTTTCGTGAGCAATAACAATGGATATTAAACTATGAACAGAACGCCATAGGCAATTTAAAAAAAAAAAACTAGATCAAGAGAGAATAACTAGGATTTCTGCTTGCTTTTCTAAAAAAAAAATTTCATGGGTATAAATATTAGACCTACTAAGAAAGCCGTAGACAAATTTTTAAAAAAAATATTCGACCACAAATTGATTCGTAAGTGTATTTTCGGGAAAATTGTTTTACCCCATAATGCATTTTTCAGACATTCTTAGAAATACTAATATTCAAGAGAACGCTGTATTTAATAAAAAATAAAATCACAAAATTCATCTAATTTTAGTACAATTTTATGGTCTTCTCGTGAAATTGATTTCACTATGTTTTTCACATAACTTATTTTTTCTTAAGTTTTACATTTTTCGCACCGGCCATACCCCTGAGCTTTATTAATTTAACATTGGTCCCACGTCGGGACTGGCACCTGACATAAGTTCAGAGAGCTAGGCTATTACTTTAGACAGGTTCTATTGCATATTGAATATGACTTTTCTCAAAAATAAATCAGTTTTCCCTGACTTCTCCATGCATGATGCCTTTCCCATTTGAATTACTTCCTTGGGAAATCCAGGTATTTTTGGATTTCCAGGTCAGGGTGAATTCTGCACATTAATTCACAGCTAATAATTATTTATAATTAAAAAAGTACGCGATATGGCGCAATTGACCAGTGTACGAAAACATTCAATAAGTAGCCGATGACATCACGGGTCACTAATTGACATGTCAAGCACACGAAATTCCAAAAAATACGTCACATCAGAGGGATGATCTTACACTATACTACGACGAATATTCAATTTTTCCCAAATTAAAAACATGAAGGTAATAAACGCCTGATAATTAATAAGGTTTTTTTCTCTCAGCACCGAAGGTCGAATGTGGGCATTTTAGTGCATGTTTGGTTCGCATTTCCAGGGACAGTTCAAAACTTAATTCACCGAAATGAGTCAAGTGAATCCATATAGAAAAAACCCACAACAGTCTCAAATTGGCCAATTTTAATTCGCTTGCATAAGCACTTAAAAGTTATATTGAATTTATTTCTGCAATATAGACCTTATACGAAAAACTTGGATTCATTATCAAACCGTGAACCTTTTCAAACACAGGGTCCCTTGCCGGATTACTCGCATTGGTCATGTTGGTAAAATTCCTTCCAGAATAACATCCATTCTGTATACATTGTATCCTACTGTATATATACGTCATTGTCCATGCATTGCAATTTTTTTTGCCTCATTTTCGCTTTCTCGCAAGATTTCTAACCTTGATTTCCCCTGCTCGTCAACACGATTGGTGTCGTATTGCTCAAGAAGTCATCCGAAATGGCAAAAATGATATCGGCTTCAGATCACTTTCCTAGGCCTATACACAGTAGCTACGATAATATTAAAAACCAAGTAAGGTTACTGGGTCCTAATACGTCAATGACGCCACTTTCGGGGGTGATTTTGAACCTATACAGGTATTACGAATTAAAGCTCGCATTATGGGGTAAACTAAGAGGCCTAGGAACTATTATTTATTCAAGGTTGAATTCGCCACTTACTGGATTATGTATGGGGTGTACACGCACGCAATGTCAGAGAACGACGACGATCTAAACACGACGATAAACCATCAGCATTACGATAAATAATATTGATGGACGCCGTTAATGCAGCATTTTTAGGAGATGATGCATGACCCTTGTCAGTTTTCACGATCGCATACTGAGTTACCTTCAAGTACTGACGAGACGATTAAGCTTTTGACGTAATAAGACAGCCATAAAACATCGTAAAATAAAAACTGGCATTAAATCTCAGAAAGCTACTTGCGTGCAACAAACTTTTTGGCAAGGACAGCAATGCAGGCCAGATGGCGTACCTGTAGTAGGATTCGCAGTGTGCAAATGTGCACAGTAGCTTTGCGTCTCAGTATGTATGGAGAAAGCCTGGAGAAAGCAGGATGTTAAAGCAAAAGTCCAATCCTGCATGGAGGCGGTCCGTTTCGTGGAAAACGATAATCATACTGTCTTATACCTCGGAAAATAAAATAGCGAACAGACAGCGACTGTCTTGCAATTGCTGTCTGGAGAGTGATTGGGGCCTTTCCATCAATGCAGAAAACCTACATGCAGGGCAGTATCGTCTCAAATGCAAATGGACATGACAGTTAACAGGCAAAAAGATAGTGGCTCGAGTAACTTGCAGAATTGAAGAACATGCCGAGAATGGACATAACATTAAAACATTGAAATAGAAACATGGGAGAATGCTTACATCTATTCGTGGAAATGCCAATCAAATGTCTTCAAAAGCTTCCAGTTTTATGTCATCACTAAGTAGTAATTTTCAGAAAAATTCTTTATCGCAGTTTATTACCCAAAAAACCGCCATAGTCGAAATTTTTCAAAAATGAGTGACTAATGAAGAATTTTAACCAAAGTTTTTTTTTAATTTAAGAATCAATCAAAGGCAAAAATTCCATGACCCTGAGGTAAATTTCATGACTTTTCCGTGACCTAAATTTCCTATCATAACTTTTCCATGAATACCAGGACCTGATTTAATTTCACGACTTTTCCATGACATTCATAACCAAAAGACACCGAAAGAGGTGACAGCACAATTTCTTCGAAATTAAGCCTCTCAAGTTTCGTTTTCACAGGGTGGTGAAGTGAACTGCAAATTGGCAGATTACCGTTGACAGTACACTGTCTCGTAATTGCCAGTGTACAACACTGTCCCTGCATGTTTAGCTGAACGTGACACTCTATGAGTCTCATGTTGTTCAAAGCATGCCACAATTCCATTCACAATCCAGATAGGAAAGCAACCGATTCTGAGAACATTTTTAAATTTGCAAAATTCATCCTCTCACAATGGGTATGCTCACCGTGCTAGGCCTATAACCTTTTAATTCAATCGAGGTTGGCTGAACAATAAACAAAAGTGCATGGGACGCGCATTTTGCACCTAGGCCGCTATCTCGTAATAAACGTATGCTAATATTTGCACGCCGATTTTAGCGGGGTCAAAGTTCGGCCTGGGGGGACGGCATTCCGAGGGCTTTAAAGGCCCGAAAATGGACAATCAATCGCGTAGACTTTTCGTTAATAAAATGTTTAAAAAAAACGAAAATATGTCTGTTTAGTGTTGAGCAAAAATTGTAAATTTCTTGGAACACGAAAAACATTCCAGAATTCCATCCTTGGAACGCGCTAATTCGAATGTATGGTTCTGGCATGGAACCTTCGACGTACAAAAATGCAAGGATTATGCCAGCAAAATCCTTGGCACAACGAGTTCTTTGACAAACTTGTGAGGAAGTTTTTGAAAGGCACTTACCAGCATTTCTGCTCAGCTTCACAGGGAGCGACGAAAAGGGGGACGCGATGAATGCCGCTACTCCTCGCTGCTCTCTTGGGGAACGAACAGTTGGCCAGCGCGAAACAAGTTAGAATGCCGGCACGAGACGACAGTGGCTCCGCCTGGCGGACGCACTTTCCTAGCATTCTCTCAGCGCCGTCTGGTGCGTATCAAACTAAACATCTTGAACTGATGTATTATCGGATTCCCCTCAGAGATGAATTTTCAACTTCTCTAACTTTTCCAGGTTTAAAAAACAAATTTCACTGAATAACATGACCACTGAAAATGGAAAAAATATGACATGCCAATGTAAGGAATGCTATATTGCTTATACAGTAGGAAACAGGGAATGTAGCTTAAGTTTTTTTTTTAAATTGACAATTTCATTATAAATTTCTTTCACTTTGTTGTCATCTCTTGATTTCTGCGTTAACCAATAATTAGCTATGTAAAAAGCCTTATTGACTCGTTCAATTTCCCTGATTTTTTTCAAAGCACATTGTAAATCAAGTTTCACTGACAATGCAGGTTTTTCAGGTGTACAAAAGTAATTTACAATTTTTGAAATGATAAGTGATGAATATGCACTTACCACAAGATCTGGTTCAATTCTCCAAGTAGACGAGAATAGCCATGGTAATTTAAACAGTTACATGTTTGAAGATGAACCATGTATTTACCAAAAGATTTGGCCTAGATTTCCAAATTTTAACATTGCAGATAATGGGTTGATTTCTCCCGTTAGCCGCCATTTTTAAAATTTGGCATCACGTTTTATATAAAAGGGAACCAAATTTAGCTGGATGATTAAAACTTAAGTTGTGTCATCCCCCAAAAAATAAAATCAAAATGCAATTTTTGGAGTTGTCATCCCAAAATCTCACCTATAAATGTTTGATAAATTAAATAATCTTGAAGCAAAAATTAAATAAAAATTAGATAATCCATAATTAATCAAATTTATAACCTTAATTTAACTAGAAATTTTACCTAAAATTGTTATCTAGAAATTTTGGGATGACAAAACATTTGGCAAATTTCATTTCCTTTTATATGCGACGTCCCACCAAATTTTACCAATGCCAGAAAAATGTAAAAATTATTTAAACATTATCTGCATTACTGCAAAATGGAATGGGAATATTATCTGCAATTTTTAATGCACTCTTTAAATTTTTTTTAAATTTGTGTTTCAGAAATTCCATAATAATTAACATTATTTTCTGAAAATGTAATTTGCCCAAAATTGAGACTATATTATATAAATATCGAAATTTATTCCAGCATTAATACATATATTATAATGCTAGTTACATAACGAATGATCCAAACTGCAAGATTCTGATTGGTCGACGAATTATCTAGTAAATATCTGACATATCTAATAGATACCGTCATTCATTCCCCTCTCAAAAACGATGAAAGTTTGTCATGATCAAATAAATGCATGGGCAAATTATTATATAAAGCACGCTTCCAGTAGCCGATTATGCCATAAATACATTATCAAAATGCTTAAAATCTTAACTGGATCAAGGAATGTGATCAGCAATGCCTCGATTGACAGATGGACGGCAAAGACGCTTTCCGATAGTTTCAACGTGAAATCCTAAGTCAAGAAGACGGGAATGATCCAGATAATTTCGACCATCGAAAACAAATGCCGGCTTTAACATACGTTCGTAAATCTTTTTATAGTCCAGCGTCTATAAAATACATGGGAAATGTCAAAAACAAATACCATAGGCATAACCTAAACTAAAAAAGTTCTTTTTTACCTTAAATTCATCCCACTCTGTGCACACGATCAAAGCATGGACATCTTTTGCAGCTTCATACGGGTCAGTGTGAAAATTAATGCTCTGCACTACTGCAATAAAGAAGTGTTAATTTGGATTATGGTATTGTCAAATTTGTAAACTCTAAACATAATGGCAAAATTACAGATGGTCACCATTTATTATCATTGCAAAATTTTTTGGACGAAGTTGAATAATAATACTTAAATATTACCTTTTTCTGGATTTTCCGTGGCATAAACACTGGTTAGGTCAGCAACAACTTGTTCAGGTTCAACCTTAGGGTCATAAATGTTGAGCTTCGCTCCATCGGCTAGTAGCATTTCACACACATAGATGGCAGGAGACTCTCTGAAAATTAATACGACATTTCAAATTGCTATACTCAACAAAAAGTTATAATTGAAATTATTAACAAATCTCACCTAGTGTCAGCAGTGTTACTTTTAAAGGCAAAACCGAATATGGCCAGCTTTTTGTCATTAACATTGTTGAAAAGAGATTCGATAATTTTACGAGTGAACCTGCTACGCTGATACTCGTTCATCGTAATAACCTGAAATTAATGCAGATTTCAAAATTTGGCAAAATAGTTTGTCAAATTTCAGTGACAGATTTTTGATAAGCACACTAACCTGATCCCAATAAGCAGCCACCTCCGGGAGATTCAGACACTCACAGATGTAAACCAAATTGAGGATGTCTTTTTGGAAACAGCTCCCACCAAAACCTCGAAGAAAGAAGACGAAATTTCAAAAACAAAACATCCGTGAAGGCACAGAATTTAACAAATTCGCATGCGAGGAAGAATCACGAAGTCAATTTACCAACGCTGGCCTGCAAGAACTTTGGTCCGATCCTCGTGTCTTGACCAACAGCATGGGCCACCTGAGAAACGTCACCTCCCGTGGCTTCGCAAACAGCCGATATGGAGTTGATGCTCGAAATACGCTGCGCGAGAAAAGCATTCGCTGCCTGAAATCATAGGAAAGTGATGTTGTTAAGTCACAGCGCATCATCTTTTTCACAAATTATGAGAAATCGGGAAATAGCTTACGAGTTTTGAAAGTTCAGAAGACCAAACGTTCATGGTCAGAATTTTCGAGCTAGGTATCCAATGCTCATAAACAGCCGAAAGCTCCTTGATGGCCGCTTGACCCTCTGGAGTTTCATCCCCACCAATCAGAGCACGGTCGGGATTTAATAAGTCATTTATGGCAGTACCTTCCGCTAAGAATTCCGGATTTGAGAGTACCTTTAATTAAATAAAACTAATTATAGACAAAATGTCATCGGCAATTTAAGAAGAAATTTAAGAAAATAAGATACGGAAAAATTCGACATTTTTAAGAAAATAACACAAGAGAAACAAGACATATTTAAGAAAATAAATGTAAGAAAGACAACATATATTAAAGAATAATACGTAAGAAAGACAAGATATGAGAAACAATACACATTTAAGAAAATAACATGAGAGAAACAAAACATATTTAAGGAAATAGCGTAAGAAAAACAAGGCATATTTAAGAAAACAATAAAAGCAAGTTATTTAAGAAAAGGACACTAATTATGTAATATAAGGAAAAATGCCATTGGCACAGCCAAATCGCAATATGTGTATTTACATAAGAGAAACAGGATATATTTAAGAAAATATACACATAAGACAAACGATTGTCATGGGGCAGATTAATGGGGTTGCAAATTCAAACCAGGCCAACTTCCGTGTTTTCCTTTCAACAAAAATAAGCTCGTGTCAAATTGTGCCTAATTGCATGCTTGGAAAATGCGTTATATTTAGTTTGCTCAGAATTGAGATAAGACTCCACATGTTTCCTCAGCACGAGAATTCAATGTTGGCACGCACGTATCAATTTAATCATAAAGCATTTTACCTGAAATTCCACACCAGGACGGCGATTCGCTTTCAATATTTTCACAATGCTTTCTGCTGCCCTAACAGGAACGGTGCTTTTCTCGACAACGATCGTTTTGCCGATGCCGGCTCGAGCAATTTCCCTGGCAGCTCCCTCCACGTATTTTAAGTCAGTGGCTCGCCCCTGCAAGCATCAAATATTAATTAACGATCTTGCATTAATTAATCACGAAAGTCACACACGCGAACCATTGACAGCGCACGAATATACTGACCTTTCCCAATCCAAACGTTTTAGTTGGAGTATTCACCGATATGAATATTAGATCGGCTTCTTTAATCGATTCTTCCATGTTCGTAGAGAAGAACAAGTTGATTCCTCTGCATTTCTGAACTAGCTCATCTAATCCTGGCTGCAAATGAAAATTATACACTCCATTATTAGCTCCTGCATTTAGCCTCATCCCAAATCGATTTAGCGAATTAACATAAAACATGTGAACCAACCTCAAATATGGGCAGTTTATTGGAATTCCATTGATTAATCCGATGCGGGTTCTTATCCACTACGGTGACTTTGATGTCTGGACATTTGAGAGCAATGACAGCGCACGAAGGACCACCAACGTATCCAGCTCCCAAGCAGCAAATCTTGGTTATGACCATGTTGAAAGATGCGCAACTGCAAAAGAAACAAATGTTTACATTATTATCGTGAGCGAATTTAATTGCACTGCCACACGCAATTTAGATGGGTCAACCAACAAAACTCGAAACTAAATTCTGATCTGAAATTAATTATTGGTAACATCAGAAAAACGTGTAATCTAAGATTACAACAACTTATTGGATATAGGTATATTTTCTTGAGATTCTGCACAATCTCGTAGATCAAATAGAGCAGATAAACCAAATCTGGAAAGCTATAAGGTGTCAATTAGCTCAAGTCGGAAAAAAAACTCGTGCTAATCAAATGGTGGCCAACATATCTTATATAATTGGCCTACCACAATAAATGAGAAAAAAATCATTTGTGTAATTTTTTAACAGGAATCGAATCTGTTCTCCATCTCATGAACAAGAGCTAATTCTGAAGTCGATTTCCCTGACATTCCCAGACCACTCTCACAATTTCCAGACTTTACACAAGATTTATAGTTGTTAAATAATAAAAATTATGGATTTTATCCCAAATTGTTATGAAAGATGATGACTAATCAATTGGCTAATGCAAACTACGTCAATTTCCCTGACACGATTTTTCTCCAAATTCGTCGACATTCCCCGACTTTTCATAAAGTGGGAACCATGTCTTTCTTCGATGTCTTGGAAATCAAGTAATACTTTACAGGGTTCATACCAAAATTTGCAACTCAATTTTCCTGACTTTCACTGACTAAATCTGATTAATTTCCCTGACTTATCCAATAAAAAATGTCGCATGTAAGTCAAATTAACTTCATTTCCAACACAACAATTAGCTATATTTCTTTGGTATTTTTCTGTGCAACTGCAACATTTCTTGGTCAACTGCCTCTGCAACCAAGTTAGCAGCTTTTTGGACCCTCTTATTTGATTCCATAAAGTCAAAATTTTAAAATTCACCATTTTTTGAATGTTTTCCCTGACTTTCCCTGACCACATTTCATTTCCCTGACGGTATGAACTCTGTTTTATTTATTTTAGGAATATTTAGGACGTTTCTTTTTATTTTTTGTAGTACTTTTTAGGACTCGTTTACAAGAGGTTTTCGTTTCTTCTTTATTTTTGAATATTTCAGTCCACAATATCAATATTTTTGCTATTAATGTCGAGTGATTAAAATTGCTTATTCAGTCCTCTAAAAAAAATTATCTTCAACAGAACCTCGCATGAACCCAGACGAGGCATCCCAGCATCCCCACAAGGCTGTTCACGACAAAAAAATAATAAAGCCGGTTTTAATATTGAGCACATTCCCACTCGCTGTGAATGTCATTTGCCCAGGGGTTTTTTATTATTTTTTTTTTTTTTTTTTTTTTGGTTTCGGGAAATCGAATTCCAGGATGCTGGTGTAAGTTTTCCAGCACAAGTACACCGTAATTCAAGTTGGGAAGGACGATGTACTGTTTGGGGAAAAAAAGGCATTTGGTGCCCAGGGCAAGGTTGAGGTAAAGACACGAGGTCATGCTTTCCCTTTTCAACTTTTAAGGTGAGGTCACAGCCCGAGCGGTGCCGGGCCACACAGCAACTCAGACAGAAGGGGGTACAGACCCCGAAATCACGTCAACGTTTGGCGGCCATGGGACTAGTGAAATTCCAGGGGGCTGACCCCCCTCGTAAACAAGCACGAGGATTTCTTCGCGTATTGACCCTACGAAAAATTCTAGTTTTCTTCAATAAAATTGCAAGGGTCTAGGACTTCAGACACACCCCCCACTGCCAAAATATTTGTGGAAAAAAAATGGCGCCATCTAGGGTCACTAGTTAGCTCTACAGCCGAACCTCTCTAAACTAATATAATTGGAACAGGGGTTGGATATCAGTTTATGGAGGTCTATCAGATAAAACAAGGGAGGATATTAATTTAGACAGCATATGTTTAGACAGGCTCTAATGTAAAAACTAACGCAAAAATGATTAATTATCAGATTATGGATGTTTATTAGATTTAACATGTATTCCAAGTTGGAAGCAGCATCTGACATTAGTTTTGAGAGGAAAAAGTAATACTCAAATTACTAAATATCAGATTATGGAGGTTTGTTATATCTAACATGGGTTACGCGTTGAGCCCGGCATCTGACATGAGTTTAGAGAGGATATTACTTTAGACAGGTTCTACTGTAAAATCTAACACTCAAATTATTAAATATCAGATTATGGAGCTTTGTTATATTTAACATGGGTTCAACGTCGAGACCTACAGTACATCTAGCATTTGTTTAGAGAGGACATCACTTCAGACAGTATTTGTTTAGAAAGATTCTAATGTAAAAACTAATACTAAAATTTTCAAATATCAGATTATGGAGGTTTGTTATATTTAACACGGGTTCCCGTCGGGAGCGGCATCTGACATCAGTTTAGAGAGGATATTACTTTAGAAAGTATTTGTTTAGCCAGGTTCTAGTGTATTTTATTGTTTTAATCACTTTGCTTTCTCTTGCATAGGGTCTTGGCGCAGAAAATATACATGTATGTGGAAATTTCGAAACATTTTCATATTCTCCATGCTGTAAACAACAAGTCCGAATTCAGGTCAAGAATAAACAGGATATTAAGAAGAATAAGCAGGTACACGTATGTGTCAAAAATTGTTTAAATACATGTACCATTAATAACATTTTCTGTATCGATGTATTCAGAAAAATCCATCAACAGGATCTGGTAGATACCAAAGATGATCGCATTGTTTGTTGATCACCTCACCCAAGGTAGTAAGAAACAATGACTAACAGTTCTGAGAAGGTATAAAGGTTCGTTTTTTGCGGTTTTGTAAAAGTTTCGTAATTTATCGAGAATTTAAAGTGTCTGCGTAATGAAAACGCGTGGTTTTGTCAAATACCATACATGTATAGGAATATTGGTATGTACATGTTGCCAAGTTTAGCCGATGATGCTGTCAAAACATGACAATTATTATGTCATGGTCATCGTAAAAGAATTTCTAATTAACTTGTTAGCTATGGTGCTATCACTACCAGTGAATTCAATGAGACTTCAACGAAGTGGGAGAGGCTGGGCAACATACTGCAATTCACGTCATCAATTATAATACTGAAAATCTTGAATCTTGCTTAGCAATTAGGAAGAAAAGCAACGCAAGCAGCAAGTCCAAGAAGCGCTTCAATTAACGAAAAAGTAATTAACAAACTGGAAATTTTTCAACAGCAATTAGTGAAACAAAGCCGAAATTTTTAGGGATAAGGATTTTATAGCACTATACAAGTACAACGTAGATACAATATGCGCACGTTAATCCTTCCATTTATCTAACCTACCTGGTGAAACCATGAAAACTTCAACAAATTAGGCATTCTAATACGTTGGCAGATGCTTAACATCAATAGATCGTTCACAAAAAGTGACACATTTGAGATGTTTGAGGTCTGTATGATTTGTTATGCAGTTGTTATTATTTAGAATAAATAATATGTAAACCGAATCAATCCAATCCAAACCAACAAAATCAACCAAATGATGGATTGGATTGATTCGGTTTAAATATTATTTATTCTAAATCATAACATCTGCAAAACATGTGCATAACAAATATCATACGGTACCTAACCAAACCAAGCACCTTGAACTAAGGGGTAAAATATGGTTTGAAAGAGTACGTATGCCTACGGCTACCACAATGGTAAATATATCTGCCTAAAATCGGTTAAATGTAAGCATGGCTAAACAATTGGCTACATACAGTACATATATGGCAGAAGGACAATTAATAGTAAATCATGTGGTGATGGGACTGGACTATATACAGGAAAATTGCAAAGTGTTAACTGTTAACACGGTGAAAACCATCAACAAAAAGTGGAAGCGTAATCAGCAGAATTGAGGTTGATGGAGAGCCACAACTGCAATGGTTGCCAGAGTTGCATAGAAGAATATCTGCATTACATCGAGCAAAGGGTGAATAATTGTTTGCCTAATCAAATTAATCAATTGATGGATTGGATTGATTCGGTTTACGTCTTCTTAAGTCACATTGGTCACAAATAACCATGATAGAGACGAGAGCTTTACCAAACTAATCAAGGGTTTCCAATGGGATATGCTACGAGCAAGACGGGGGGCTCAATGCATGGACCTTTCTCAAAAATTTACTTTGTCGGGAAATTAATTTGGCGGAGGGAATCATTAAAACGAAACCACCGCCGTGGTAGAACCTTTCACTCTAATCCCCACATGTAACTCCGAGCCCATTCGGATCCATATTATGGGTCTTATTTTTGCATGTACGCGACCTTCAGCATTATGGACATTAAATCTTTACAGTAATGTCAAGTATGCAAACAATTTTGCAAGATCTCAAACGACCACTGAAGGAAACAATTAACAAACCAGAATTTTCTAAAAAGAATAGAGAACACCAGCATTCCAAACTTTCGAACTCTTTCCCGTTTTTCTTAATTCCCATTCCAATTTTCTAAACGACAAAAATAATCTTGGAGGTGGATCGATCTGCTCATCTAACCCCAATTTAATATCAATTTCCTCAAATTCGAACATTTGTACGCTAAACTCATACAATATCAGCAGCAACGACATGTTCAATCTCAAGAATCATTGTTTTGCAGCATTGATTTTGCGGGGCAAAGTGAGGTTCAAGTGATCAATTATTGAATATTAATATTCCGTATCCCGACAACATGCCCGTCACTATAATTTGCCACTTACTAACTATCAAAAATGGTTACGAACCTGCACGTTTTTTGTAAGCGTTCGTGATCAAGCGCGAATTGAATGGATATCGGCAAATTTGCGGCGGGATGCTTTAGCAAAATTCAAAATACCAATATCCTCAATCTCAGGCAGGTGTCTTCAGAACCAGGTTTTCACAACGGTGTCAGGTATAGGTTAACTACACCGTCTACACGTATCATATTGTTGGCTCGGATAGATGGTATCGAAATATATCTTGAAAAACAATAAAAACTGCTTGAATTACCTTCGAGAGAGCCAATTTTTCGATGTTCACTGACAGCCAGGTAGATGAGAGATGAGACTCATGGCGAGGGTAGATGGTGAAGATAAGGGCTATTTAAATGGTCCAGAAGCGAATCATCGCTGCGTTCTCATTGGCCATCTTTACCAAGGTTCACGCACGGCTCATTATTTAAATTCGAAGAGTTTTTTAAAGCGTCTGGCCGCACTTTATCAATGAAAATCACGCCACGTATACTTCGCGTTAACGCTGCGAAGTCCTATGGCGCCAAGCAGTGTTACCAAACTAGGGGACATTCTCGCTAGGTGAAATTGGTGGAGTCGTTTTCAATAGTTTTCCTTTCTGCGATTGCCATCACCACCGTCATCACTTTATCTATTCAGGAATGAAATTAGAGTTGAAGGAAATTAATAAAAAAAATCTAAAATTTAAGAAACGGCAAAAATGCAGTTGACAAAGATGCATTGACCGGCCTGAGGTAACGACCAATAATACCTCCCAAGATGGCGGCCACCTCGGTATTTCTAAAATTCGATTACATTTTACGCACGTTTTCGCTGATTATATGCTCGCCGCTTCATATTTTCGGATATCAAATTCAATTCTCAGTTTACCGTGTAACGATTTGCTAGTTTGAACATTAATAATCGTAGCAATAGCACGATTAACTTTGCAAACAGTGCGTAGAATAAGCTGAGTTCATGATGATAGCACCTCCCAAGATGGCGCCCCTAGCATGCTGTACTTGATGGTGTCTGCTCATTAGTAAACGTTGGTCAAGTTGCATCAGAATGGCAAACTCGGGAAAACGCAAGGAAATTCTCAAGAAAGAAGATGTAATTCAAGCTCTGGTGATAGCCGACAGTTTCGATGCATCATTTCGCTCGTTGTCAGAAGATTTTCCAGCTGTAAGTTACTGAAAGTTCCATGATACAGTGGGTGGGATGAACTATGGTACTGTGAGTCATATGTGTGTGTAATGTTGGAAAGGGGATAAATGTGAAACTGAATGAAACCTGTTATATTGCCATTAAACTAAGTACGAATGTCTTTAGGTTCTCCTGCCACTCGTTAACGTCCCCATTCTGGAATACACCCTTGAATGCCTGCAAGCTGCAGGCGTCCAAGAAGTTATACTGTTCTGCTGCAATCACTCTGATAAAATCAAGGAATACATGAGGTAAAATATGTTTGCATTCGGTCAATACGCGTTAGATTGTTAAAGGCAATCTACGTCAGTGTCAGTAGTGAGTGAACTTTGCATTGCAGCAGCTTTTTAAATTCTGCAATGCCTGCTGTCTGAGTGCTGACAATATTTACCATAAATATGTGAAAATTGCACACAGCTAAATTAACATGCATGCATGAAAGGCACGCCCTCGTATCAATGTTTAAAATTGTCTGATACATGTATTAAAATATTTCGACAGGATTTCTCGATGGGAATCGTCGAAGATGAAAATGCGTATCAAAATAACCATTTCTGAAAACTGCATGTCGCTAGGCGACGTATTGCGGGACGTGTACGATAAAAGGCTGATAACTGAAGATTTCATATTGTTGTCTGGGGATGTGGTGTCAAACGCGAAATTAAAGCCAATTTTAGACTTACACAAGTAAGTGCAAGATTGCCGAGCAATCCAACCACTTTGCTGACGGGTTATTCGCCAGAAAAATCCGTAACCGTACCCATGAAATCGAACAATGCTTTTTGCAGAGAAAGGCGGAAAAAGGACAAATACACTGTAATGACGTCAATTTACAAGAAGGCATCGCTAGACCATGAAACCCTGAGTGCCGAAGGCAGTACACTCATCCTGTACAATGAGGAAACTAACAGAATTTTGCACAGCAAGCCTCTCGACAAGCAAAAAAAGCTGGCAATCCCATTGGTAGGACAAACATATTTTTGGTATGATTGTTTGGATTATTCTCGTGCAACATGAGTGGAAACTTGAATGCATTTCAATTTCAGAACTTGCTTCGCAAAAATGCCAGCGTGAAATTATGTTGCGATTACCTCGATTGTCACATAAGCATTTGCTCCCCAGAAGTGCTATCGCTTTTCGCTGACAACTACGACTACCAAACAAAGCACGATTTTCTGAAAGGCATTCTCGAACAAGAAGAGGTAAAACTGGAGCGGTGGGACAGAATTGTAAGTGCATTAAACGTGCAAGGCTAAATGCAGAATTTTAGATTCTAGGGAACACCATATACCTACACCTACTTGACGACGAGTATGCAGCCCGTGTATCTAACCTTCAATTGTACAAAGCTGTTAGGTAACATCAAGTAAAAATGCTACCATCTAACTTTGTAAACGGACTAATCTAAGACATTTTTTCTGATCTACAACAGCCACGACATTATCAACCGTTGGACATTTCCATTTGTACCAGATTTGTTTCACGGTGGCACCAAAGAGGTTTACGTTCACTTACGACACAACATATACAAGCACCAAGATGTTACTTTGGCCAGGTGAATGTTATGTGCTAATAAAAAGGACCAAATGAATAAACTGAATGCAAGCCAAGTACTAACATTGCATTCTGAAAACAATTTTTTAAAAGACCAAAATGTATCAGGAAATTTAAAGTTATGATGGCAACGTAAATTTTATCATTAGAAACAAGAAACACTAAATGCTCAAAATGAAGTACCCTAAAAACCACCCTGGCTTGGGTTCAATGGTGATATGAAATTTTGGGATAATTAGATATAATGCAACACTAATGGATTTATTATTGTGGGGCATAGAAGCTGTAAGCTAGTCAAAGATGTGGTGGTTGGCAGTGACACGAAAATTGGAGCCTCAACTGTGATCTCGCAGTCTGTAATTGGCCGCAACTGCATAATTGGTGAGCGTATAATTATCGAGTGATATAAAATTATGAGAAATCCCTTGCCAATTATAACACCGCGTAAACATGGAATGACTTGCAGGTAACAACGTTGTTTTGAAAAATGCGTATGTTTGGGACAGCGTCGAAATTCAGGACAATTGCAAAATAGAAATGGCCATTTTATCGGATGGAGCTGTTTGCAATAAAGGCATAACAATTTTCAATAGTGTTTTGCCAGCCAAAGTAAGTAAATGGGTCATATGCCGTTCACCGATTTTTTAATACAATTGCAAGGAAAATGTTACAAAAACAGGTACTACTTTTCCAGTTTCAGGTCAAGATTGGCAGTGAAATAAGGAATAGTTTTGTACTCACCGAGGAAAACGATGAACCAAACGGTATGTGTAACGGTTTTCATAACTTTGTGGGCATTTGGAAAATGCCGCTGTAATAAAAGGAAATATAAGAAATCTCAATCTTTGCTATTTCAGATGACAGCAGTGAAGAAGGAGAGCAAGATCCCTGGCAAATGAGTAAAATTTTAGACGCTTACGAGAGTAGTGAATATGGATCTGATGAAGATGTCCCTAACATGGATGATGGAAATGGTGAATTGGCCTTAAAATTTTGTCTGCAAATTTTGATGCCTAAAATACTTAACACAATATTGCCTTTTTCAATTTATTTTTCAGCATTTTACCAAGAGGTATTAGACACTTTGCTGCGAGGCATAGAAGAGAAGTTGAAGTGCGACAATCTAATTTTGGAAATTAATTCCTTAAAGTACGTCGGGGTTTTATAATTAAACTTTAAAACTGACGGATGAGTCATTCAATAACATTTTGATTCTGCTAGGTATGCTTACAACATGACCATATCGGAAGTCAACCACGTGATTATAAAATCAATAATGGAAATTCCGGGTCGCCTAAGTAAGCAGGATTTGCAGCCGAAAGATTACCTAGTTCAGTTAAAACAGGTAGATCCATTTTTACAAGATTGGTTTGAAATGGTCAAGTTGTGCCACTAAATCTGCCTTTGGAAAATATGTGAAGTATAATCAAGTGGACAATTTGAAAACTTACAGGTTCTTGGCAATTTCATGGGTCTTTTAAAAAACTACATCAAAAACAGAGATTCTCAGCTGGACCTGCTCAGTGCTCTAAAAGTAATTATCAAACCATTTTACGAATATAAAATGGTATATAAAAATGATATAAAAAATTTGTCATAATTTTTCCTTCTAATTACCAGGAATACGTTATTGGTCGTACCAACTTCTCATCTATTTTGATGAATCTACTGCACCATCTGTATGATTTGGAGGTTTTGCAAGAAGAAAGCATCTTATCGTGGCATGATGAGTTGCTCGTTAATGATTCGGCTGAAAAACTCGTGAAAGAGCAGGTAATGAAGCGCTAACAATTTACAATCTGGGTAAATCAGTGTTTGGATTTGCTTAGTAATTCATGTCTCAAAATGTAATTATAGATAAAACCTTTCATTGAATGGCTTAATGACGCAGAAGAAGAATCTGAAGAGGAATCAAGCTGAGGGTTAAAAATTCCTCGAGGAATTGTCATTGCCTCGTCGTTGTTTATCTGAATCACCAGTTGTGAAGGCTTGTTCCAGTTTGAAACAAGATGAACTCAAAAAAGGCAATTTTATGTTTTCCATGAATTTTCCTTAATTATTAGCAAAAAGTATAATTACTATTGCAAATTAGTAAAACTGTTTTAACCTTCAAAGCTGTGCCTTGAAGATCTAAACAGTTTAAGATTCTCAGTTAACAAACCTGCACAACTGGCCATAAACATGAAAAGTAATAAAACAAAATCTTTCAAATAAACTTACCTGACAAAGCTATTGTATTCTTCTCATCCGACTTGTGGAAACTATTAGAAAAAATAGTATAGAAGATCTGTTGCTGAGGCATGCATACAATCAAACGGTATATTTTGAGAGAAACTACTGAAAATACTTGGAAAATACCTTTTTAAATAAACTCTTGACAGCATAAATTACGATTCCATTACGTAGTAGCTGAAATAAGATCATAATTACACTTGACAACATTAGATAATTTCAAACAGTAGAATAATTTCTATTGCTCGTGATGTCACCCACTTGTTTTAATTTTAATTTAAACGAGGGTGTTAAATAGGGAATTCACTGTCAATGACTTTGATACCAATCCCACGTTTGCTATTAATTTTTGCCACTTTTATTTCACTTGCACACAGACAACATTATAAATTGGAATGTCACATTAGTAGAAAATTAGTTTAAAATGAGATGACACCTGGTATTCAATATAAATGCCAACTATCAGTGAAGCTCTGTGAATTTAGATGTAAGTTTGAAAAAATATGTGGTAACATGTTGGATTTTGAATTAGGCTGCTTTTAAATCACTGGTGAAAACAGCTACTTTGTCCATAAAGTGATTCCAAACCTGCACCATAATTTCAACTGCATCCCAAAATACAGTGTTGCAATAACTGAAAATTATTTTCATAATGTGCACGCCATCAGTTTGCAACCAAACGAAGAATTTCCTTCCGATGTTTGCAACATCTGCGAGTAAATTTCGAGAATCTTTCAAAATTTCTTGGTAAGCCAGCCGAATACTGGCTTCAGAAAAATCCCCATTGGTGTAAAAATAAAACATGCAAAACACGAATGAAGCGGTCATGAACAGGGAGAATAAGATCTGCATGAGTATTGCACCCCAGCTCATACGGCCTGCAAGTATACAACATTTCTCAAAGTATCAGTAATATTTTTTTAAGCAAATCATTATCACGTGTCAATTTAGAAATACCTTTACCAGAATAATATTCGTGGATTTTTCTCGCTTGTTTCAATGCCTCCAAATTTATTTCTAAAATATCAAAAATCAAAATCCATGTATTAGCAATTTTAAATGCAAAAACTGCCCTCTGTTAATAGAGTAAGAAGTTTCACAAATAGTTAACTTCATTTGGTTTAATCTTTTATCAGTTTTAATTATAATTCTGACATATTTTCGAAAATGTTCTTTTATTTAACTTCATTCCAAGATATTTCCTTCAACTTGTCATGTATCAGGGTGGACCTGGTATTTAATCTGAAGTAATTTTAACTGGATTTTCTTTGTTTTGGCTATCAAGGATAATCTCGATTTCATCTACGAGTTTTCTCCAAAATCTCCCAAGGCTAGAGTAATTTTTTAACGATATGCTTACCCGTTTTATCGGATATTCCAGAATCACTAGAAAACGAGTCTAGCCGCATTTGCCTTTCCTGTTTTTCTGCCAGTAAAGCAGCCCTTTTTCGTTCCTTTGCAGCTTTTTTGGCTTTTCTTTGTGCTTCGTATTCTAGATCTTCTTGAATTTTGCGCTGGGCAGCCAATTCTGCATGGAATTGTCTTGTATTGTTATTTGTTACAGTTGTAAACAAAATACAGCTTTATGCAGCTGTTACTCATTTCGTTTGTTAAACGAAAACTTACCTTCTTGCTGTTTCCTGTCCATTTCTTGCTCTGCTAGCACCTGATTTTGTACATTTTGCATGAACTGAACAACCTACAAAACAATTACAGTGCTATTTGTCATCACATATCTTACATTTGTGCGAAGTTATGCTGAAGTCTCACATTTTTCGCGCAGTTCTGACACTGTTTGGCATCCAAGCAATCGCCTGCAATTTTCTTTAAATGAGAGGTTAACGGGTTGTTTTTCAGGTCAAGCCACTTCAGGTTTTGCAGCCGGCAAAAACTCACAGGTAGCATTTGCAACTATAAAAAGAAATCATTACAAGTCCAGATTTGTTATGGGAAATATGTCATAACAAGCATTTCAAATAGTACTAACTTTATTGTTATACAAATCCAGATATTGAAGCTTATGTAAATCCCCAAACGCTTCTGGCAGATGTGCAATTTCATTACGGCTCAAATCTAGCTTCACGATTAGTTTCAAATTACAGAACTGCACCTGAAATTATTTAATGCATCTTTTTTAATTCTTTTGGCTAGATGAATGCAACCTTAAGCACTGATTTTAAGAGGATAGATACTTACAGGAATGCTAGATATGTGATTACAAGACAGATCAATTTGAGTAGCTTTTGGAAGTGCTGCCTAAAATAATTAAACAATGGTCACATTAGTCAGATCATGTAAGGTCATTATTTGGCCTGTAAAAACGACCTTTATCTCAAATGTCAAAGCATTGTGCATGCAGGCATTGCAATAATTTACTCGTCTAAACAACAATAAGCCAATGGTGCCGCTTTTAGAACTACGATAACATTTTTATGAATCCCTTGCTTTTTCTACTGATCTCATATTTGTAGATGAAAGCTAGATCTGTTACCCTGATTGTAACAGACTACCTACAGAGTCCTCAAATGTTTTCTTCTGAAGAATTGAGAATTGTGCTTTCATCCCTTGAATTTTTCATGGCAAATAAACGTTAGTATATTTTTAAACCGGATAAATAGTTGTTAGCATTCAGATCAATGAAAAGAGAGAGAAATTCAAAGTTCAAGATTCCACGTAGGTGGTTTTTTCTGGGTTGACGTTTAGTAATGTTCCAGGTAATATACTCACAATTTCTTTGACCGGAATTTCCGTAAGGCTCATCAAACTGAGATCTAAATCATTGCCGTCCAATTTGCTCTTATAATTTTCTTTAACCATTATTAAAGTGGGGAGAAAATCAAGCATCAACAACCGAGAAATTCAATCAAAGTGTAAAGTTCCAAAAAACGGAATACGAGGATGGTTCGAATTCCAAAATTCGCCGCAAACGACGCTTCTGAGAAAGGCGTGAAACATGTTATTTCAGGACCATCCATTAAGTACGCCGTACAGGTATCTACCTGCGATTAGGCAGCATTTAAAATTGTATGACAATTTTACGAATTTAATTATTAAAGAAATATGCGAAAATTTTGAGAAATAATTTTAGCAATCAAAATAAACATAAAATTCACTGAGGTTTCCATAGTCGATTTTACGCAATACTGGAGTTTGGATTCTTCAAGCTAGAAGAACTTGATGCATGTCTCGTTTTTTTTAAACTTTCACCTAAAACCTAAACCTACAACGCGCGCCGAAACCCACAACTACGTTTGTTCCTATGGTCTTCCGTACTACTGAGTACGGAAGCCCGATCGAGGAGTGTGTCGGCCAAGGAGGATTGACGACAGAGCGGTGCCGCCTACTAGTGGATGGCTTAGGCGAAGGCATTTGGCGCTTGCACTAAGGAAAACGCGAACATGACGTCACTCCTTCTCGCCGACAGTGCCCGACACGCTCCTCGATCGTTCTTCCGTACTGTACTCCTTCGCGTTTATTATGAATATGATGTCGTGAGGTTTGTTTCAGTCTCATTGAAAATATGGCTGATTTTAAGCCGAAGAATTGCTGGACGTTGTTTCGGCTCACGTCTGGTTGGAATGGTAAGTTATCTGTCGCTTATTTTTCCCAATTTCCAAACGTACCCGCTGTTCACAATTAGTCCTAATTTCGTTGTTATAGCCAGCAGAATAGTAATGGCGAACTTTCATTCACCTTGCAGGAATACCGAAGAGAAGAAACGTTTTGTGATGTGGGTGTTACCGGTCCCGTTTAGCAATTAGGTGAGTGTTAGCAATTTGCTATAACGGTGTGAATTGAATGTAGTCCGTATGTAGAGGGTACTTTGAACCATCATCAACATACAGAAATGCGTGAAGGAATAACAACTAATGGTCAAAAATGTATTGGCAATTTGAGGACGTGGTCATAATTGATGAATATCATGTGTATAAACAACTAATTCATCCTTGTACATTTGTCGCACGCGTGAAAGTAGTGTTGAAATGATATTAAGGGGAATGAAAGCCAAAATCAGTGAGCAAGGATTTTCCCTAATTTTAAGTGTCAATTTTGACACGCATAATTTGCAAAATGTGCAGTATTCATCGTACTGGCTTCTAGAAAAAGGATGCTTTTTTGAATTTTATAACAACTGCACTAATTTTTTTTTAAACTATTCACTGTTTCACACCCTGAATGAATTTTAAACTTGTAGAAATAAGAAATAAGAACCAGCTAGATTTGTACGGATGCATTTAATCTACACTTACTAGCAAAATATTCGGGCCACCTGCATGTATTGACCAAAGCTTTGTTTTTTACATCAACCAATTGTCCGATTTGTATTTGGAAAGTGTGTTATTTAGAGAATTTATTCCTCCTTGAAATTTGCCTAGAGTGACCAAGATCCCTACTGAATTGTTCTGATGAAAAGCCTCCAAAGGCCAGTGTCTACCAAAGTCATACACTGCATTCGACATCAAAGGTGTTTAGGGGACCCTACACGGGAATTATTACTGTCAGTTTCGACAAATACGGATAGTAATACGGATTGTGTAAGGGCAATACTGATGTATTGACTGTCAATAATGACGAGTATCTGGATTTTCGGATAACTACTGTCAGTATGAAGATATTGACAATAATACTGACCGTGTAAGGGCGTTTGTCAGTAAATC